>JBDJHY010356699.1:0-16520 GCA_039654485.1 Withania somnifera | reverse complement strand
AGTAGTCCTCTACTTCAGCTTTAGACTATGGGGTTGTTTCGCCTACTGGTGGCATAGTAGGTGCCATCATGATCCGAGAAATTGGGTCGTGACATTATATTATGATTATACCTAAGTCGTGACCAGTGTATTTAGGCAAGTTGATAGGGGTCCTTAGGACCTTGCCCATTGAGATCTGTCTTACGTTCAAGTCAAGCAGTTAATTCCTTGAGGGTGCTTATTATCTCTATGGTCCACAATTTCTTCATTCTTGTAGGTAGATGCCATGTTATTTTATGGTATTGCCCGACAGTGACCTGTTTAGTAGCTCTAGGCTGTGACCCGTGCTATCTGTCACTTTCGTTGATTGGTTCTAGAGAACCAGAGTGAATAGTTTTTTGGAGAAAATGACTTTCTCTTTCTGTTCATTTCCTTTTTCTCTAGATTGATTGAAATAGAATTATGTTCACCCTTCTCACGTGTCAGGTTCAAATAGGGTTGGTTATTATGTCTTTTGTTCCCTTGGTTGGGGGTTTCTTATAGTTGATCTTCACACCCAAAGGCAATAACTATTTTGGTAGGCGGCAATTCTCCTTTAGTGGCAGATCGAGGTTGTGGTATCCCAGAGGATTCCATACACCCCCTTATGTGATTCATTTTCCAGTCTTAGTTAGTTGATGCGGTTGTGCAAGCTCGATCCTCGAGAGTGGATATTGATGTGGTTTCTTCTAAGATTTCTTGTGTTGGACCAATTATTGGTTTATATAGGGTTGTGATCCAGTTTCATGATTGTGTCCTTTATATGAAAGTCGGGAGGCTTTTAGGTTCTGATTTAGGGAACTTGACTTTAGAAAGTTATGAGTAGTTGTGATTCATCCCGATTCTCGGTTTGTGATGATTACTGGTTTTGGGCTTTGGTCCTTCAGATAGTGTGACTTCTTAGCCTTTTATACCATTTTGATATGACACAACGTTAGCTGAGTTTTCAGTCGTGACTTGAGGTTAGTATTAGTGTGTGAGTAGAATGATAGAGTAACTTGAGGTGATTGTTTCCTTGTGTTTCAGATGTCCTTCCAGATTAATTCCTAATTGATTTCAGGTTGATAGGTTGATTTTGATGATCAAGGTTTAGATATTCACAGTGATTTTAGTGTCGAGGTCATGTGTAGGGTAGGCTTTACAACTATGATCAGCCACTATTATGATGCCTAATTTTTTTGGTTTGCCCGCTGATGTCGATTGACCTTTTGAGATGCTATTATTCGGTTATACCCGAGGATCTCGTAATGTTGGGATCTCTTCTACAAGGTTCTATTAGTTTTTTATGGTACATTAGGGACAAACATTAGTACTTGTAGTTCCAGAGTTGATGATTTAATTCAGTCTATTCTTCTTAGGGCTCATGGTACCTAATATGCTATACACCTAGGAATAGCGGATATGCGTAGAAGGTATTGCCACCTTCATGTTCAAGAGATATTTTTATTTTTTGAGGTCCTAGTTTCTATACTGTAGGTAGTGGCATTCGATTCTCTTCTTAATTTGTTGAGGACAATACGATACTGATTTTCCATCCACAAACTGACAGCCAATGCGAGCAAAGTATTTAGACACCACAGGATGTATGGCGATCTTGTGTCCTCGGTCCTGGTAATATTTAAGGTTGACATTTGGCCTTTCTAGAGATTTATATGATGACATTTTCTATTTGAGTGTTCAGATGATGTCGTTTGGGGTATTGTTACGCGATGCTTGAACTGTCAGTAAATGAGGTTCGAGCACCGTAGTCCAGGTGGTGTGTTGATGTGACTCACTATTCCTGAGTGGGTGTAGGAGAAAATATCATTGATTTTTTTTCTGTACACCCCCTCCCCCCGTACTTCTAAGGGTCATGATCATATAGGGATTATCGTGGATTGATTGACCAAACCCGCTCACTCTATACCAAGTTCATTTTCTTGGGGACCGAGAGACTTTCTGTCTTGTATGTTAGGGAGATTCTTCATTTTCATAGGGTTCCATCTTCTATTATATCATACAAGGGTATGTGGGTTCCTTCAAGGTTTTGTAGAACTATACATCATGAGATAGATGCAGAAGTAGATTTGATTATGACTTTTCACCTACAGAATGACGAGTAGTCTAAATGAACCACCTTGATACTCTAGGATGTGTTTTGGGATTGTATTTTGATTACAGTGGTAGCTAGGGTCAGCATATAGCTTGGCAAAGTTCTCATAAGTAATAGCCATCATTTCAGCATTCATATGGCACGATTCGAGGCCTTGTATGATATATGTTGTAGATCCTCAATTGGTGGGTATAGTAGTATTGAGATTCGACCTTAGACTTCTGATTTGGATTGAGATACTTCAGAGAGAGAGTCATACCTATCCGTTTAGATTTTGTATAGCACAAATACACATAGGGGCTAAACAAAGTGTAGACCTTTCTTCTTGAGGTTGATACCAGGGACTTCATTATTATGGGCTTAATTGGGGGCATATGAGATCACGGATCAGATAAGCGGGGTTGCCTACAGATTGTACCCATCTTCAGAGTTAGTAGAAGTACACCTTATTCCAGCCACATCTCTGTGTCTCACTATTATAGTCCACATTCATCCCGTACATGTTATATGCATCTTGTTTGCGTGGCCGTGGGCTGTGATTGTGTAGGCTAAGGTAGCCACGGTCATGATTGCGTAGAAGACCTGGCAGACCTATATAAGGTTTTTTCATTAATTTTCTTAACAAAGGTTCAGAAAATTCTATTAAATTCTAGGCAATTCTAAGTCTAAATTAGTGTGATTAAGTAGTTTAATTGAAGTTCCACTCTGTGGAATCATATTCTGGTGGTTCTATGAACATTTCAACTAGGTAATTCTTTGTTTTATCTATTGTAGTGAAATTTTCTATGTTACATAAACCTTCGAGGCTTGTATCTACGATTCCTACCATTAGTTTAAGCCCTATTTTGTAACATAGATGTATGAGTTTTTTAATCTTTGTGTTGGTATAAATATTTCCTTTTTCGAGCTGTTAGGGTTTTCAGACTCGTTCTCAGTCGGATTTTGACCCCACTATTTATATAAATATATGGGTCTTGTTTTACTCATAGTGACTAATGGACTATAATTTTCCTTGATTAGTTCAATGCGGAGCTCATTCATGGTTTTTTTCTTCTTTCAGCATAACTTTCGAGGTTTCTGTTGACACCGGGTAAGCTACGATCTAATTTCTTCTGACTAGATATTAATGTAGTATATATTGGACAGTTGGCAACCTTGTGTGATGATATTGTACCCCATGCAAGTACAGCTTTGCTAGATAGTCAGCATCCTTACGTGATAATATTATGCCCTAACCCGGTGCGAGCCTAGGAGTGGATTGTATTATCCTGAGCTATGATACCTCCAGGTTTCCTATATATGTGTGTGTACTAAGCCTTAATAGGCGCCCTCTGGATAGTTGCGGCATTTTGGTATGATTACTCGTGGCTCGGGACCATAGGTGGACTAGGAGGAGAGATACTCTGTGACTAGGGTTTGTTAGACATTCTGTGGATTCCAGTTAGTAGCCTCAGACCTATTTTAGCTTATTATTTTATTTTGTGTTGCGACCATGTATTAATAGCTTAAAAGGTAACTGGATTGTGATAGAGTAGTAACTAGACAATAATTTCTTATACATTATATGTATCCACAAATGTGGTGGCAATATGAAGTTATTTTCTTGTACCACCTGGTCTATTTTCTCACAGGCACTTGAATTTTTTGGTATTTCCTACATGGCAGCAGTTGGATTTCACCGAGATTCTGATTTACCTATTTGGATGAACTTAAGTTCCACTAAGGTATGATATACCGGTTGAGCTCGAGGCTTGGCAATTTTTCCCTAATAAAAATACCATTGGCGAGTTTGAGTACCAAGTGGTTACAAGGTTTTCATACGGGTTCAATTCCCTACTGGTTACCAGGCCTGCATGCGGGTTTGAGTCCCTCCACGGGCCCTTCCAACCTGGGTTGCTATGCTCAGTGCATGATGTACAGCCTAAGGAAGGGGTGTATTAGGAAGTAGAGGTATATGGTTCGAGTCCTCCATGGGTCCTGTCTAGCGTACCTTAATTTCAAAAGAGGAGCATGCGGGATTACTATTGTTACAATTACTTTTCTTGTACCCTTTTGTATTGTATCCTTACGTGTTTATTTGTACTCTTCAGGACCTACGGATGGAGTACCTATTGGGTTACTTGGTTGTCTGGTTGTACCTACTGGTAGTATGGGATATTGGTCGGGTTTTTTTTCTAGTAGAATTTATTTGTTCCCTTCTATCTCTGGTAGGTACTATTCGTGAACTTGTTGTATTTACTGTTAGCTTGGCTTGTTGATAGTTTTATATTCTCTTATTGGTCCTTCCTTGTGCTAGTTAAATTGGAGCTCCAAGCACGTGTTGCATTTGGTTATGATTTTCTTATGTCTTAGGTTCTATGTGGGTATACCCTGGTAGTGACTTTCCTTTGTACTTGTTAGCTGATACTAGAAACACTGATAGCCGATCCTTTATTGCACTTATTGTCTATTATTGTAGTTACCCCTTTTCTATTATACATTAAGTGTCACTGTCCTGTTTGCTTTTATAACTCTTTACCTTGCTTATGCTTTCTTTTGCCCGTTCGACCAATGATACCTACTGGGTACCTATTATTTTGGTACTCATGCTACACTTCTACATCTTTTTGTGATGTTGGTTTTAGTACGAGTCATTAGGACGGACGTGATTGTGCGATCTAGCTTGGTGCTATTTTAGAAGATACAATGAGTAGTCGGCATTCATGCTAAACGGTCTTCCTTTTGTCTCTAAAGCTCTTCTACTTGGATTCAAGATAGTTATTATGTAGTGTTTGCCCCTTGTGGATTATACTTTGTACTTTTTCTATATGTAGGCGTTCTACATCCACGATACCAGGTTCTGGAGAGTCATGTTCAGTTGTGCATTTTTTATGTTTTTCTTCTATTTCTTCTTTTCATCTGCCTTTTTTTTGTTCTTGGTATTGGTTCATTGCTTCATGCTCTTGGCCAAGGTAGGCTTGTCTACAGGTGAGATGTAGACACTATCACAACTCAATTTTTATTTGTGACACCCTTTTGCATGGTCTGCGCCAGACTCTGGAACTTAATTTGGTCGAGGGAGGAGTATACCCTTTTTTGTGTGCTATATACTGACTCTAGAACGTAGATTGGTTGGAAGGGAAGGACTAGTGGTTTGTTCTTAGTATCTATCCCTCAGATCCTAAATGGTGGGTGTAGATCCAATCCAAACTGTTGTTGCGTTATTGATGAGTATGCGTGGTTACTAGGTTGTAGACAACTGGTTGAGGTTTTTGTACTGGGTATTTACCTAGATGGTGGTAATGTACCCCAGCCTGAGATGGGTCTATGAGCGAGTGTAGCCTCACGTTTCTTATTGTGTGGATGTGGACTTAGCCCCTTATAGGCATCCTTTTGGAAGTTGTGGCTTCCTTGGTGCAGTTACTCATACCTATAAAGGTAATTAGGCTAGGAGGAGCTTTATATAGATATTAGAACTTAGCATCCATCCCCTGGATTTCTGTTGGCTGCCTTAATACGATTCAGACTACTAATAGATTCTGTTTTGCGAGAATGCATTGATATTTTTAAGATAAATATTTTTATTACAACCTGGTCTTCATTAGTTTTTCCACTAAAAGAATTTTCCTATCTACAATTATATGTACTTCCCACGACCACTACATGGTATGGAGCTATTCTCTCACCATCTTATCCTATTTTCTTAGACCATCACAATGTTCTCGGAGATTCCTACATGGTGATATTTAGTATTTTCTACAAAGTTCTCAGATATTCCCTCATGGTTAGACTTGAGTTTTCTACTGAGATATTATTTATAAATTGAGCCTGAATTTTTTTGTGCATGTAAGATCGATAACTCCAAGGTTCTAATAGGGACCTTGGCACTACCTTGAGATTTCAACACACTTTTACTAGATTTTGTATGCCGGTTCGAGTCCCTCTACGGGCCATGCCAACCTGGGTAGCCATGAAAGGCATGTTGCATAGCCTGGGAAGGGTATAAGGAGGAGTAGTATGGAATACAATTTGATTCTTCCGTGGGTCCCGCCTCACCTACCTTATTTTTGGAGGAGGAGAGTGCGGGATTACTATTGTGACATTTACTTTTCAGCAACCCCTTGCATTGCATTCTTTCGTGCTTGTTTGTACCCTTTGAGATTACGAGGGGAGTCACATTGAGTTCTTTGTATGACTACTTATACCTTCTAGTTGTATGGGATGCCAGTAGGTTTTTTCTGCTATCTAGGCTATTGTTTGTCCTACTGATAGAATGGGATGCCTTGTAAGGTACTAAACTCTATCTTTCTGAGGGTTCCTTCCTACTTGTTGTATCACATTTGATGTTTGTGTACTTCATTGATTTTCCATGCCTTTCTGTTTAGCCATTATATCATTACATTTGTACCGTTGCACTGGAGCTTGAGGTACGCGTCTCACTGCTACTTGTTTGGTGCAATTTATTATATGTTGCCTTGTAGGCTGTTATCCTAGTTTTTCTTACTGTATTCCATACCTCCTAGATATTTTCTTCTTACTTTCCTAGCGTTGTTTGCTAGATAATGCTAGATAGCTCTGGTTAGCTTGCTTTAGCCTATGATTTAGTCATATCTCTTCTATCCTTACCACAATGTAGCTGATGGACCAAGTGCATATTCTTTCCTCGGTGGGCCGACTCATTAGCTTGTGTTTCTGTTAGTCTTTATGTTGTTGTCTCCTTTTAGCTAGTTACCTTCCCTTTTTACCTTGATTTATTATGTATGACTGTCGTTTATCTATCTATTTTATTACTTGTATCTTATGCGTTCCTGGTCTGCCTATGATGCCTACTGGTTACCCGTTGTTTTAGGTACTAATACCATATTTCTGCTTTTTTCATGATGTAAGGAATTGGGTGGATTATCACTGAGGATGTTTCTCGTGCAGTGCAGTTTTTGCGGGTCTTTAGAGATTAGGTAAGCTCATGGAGTTCGAGATGCCCCTCTCCTTCAGCAGCATGCATGTCTTTCTTCTTTCAGAGACAGTTGTATTTTGTTTGTTTAGTTTTTTTTAGGATACTATATCGTATGTAGATGCCTTTGTACTAATGATACTAGGTTTTGTGATGTTGTTGTTGTTTTATTTAGTTCTCTTTCTCCTATTCTCCTTCTCCTATCTTTTATTATTATTTTTCTGGTATTATGGCCCATTGCTTGTCGCCCCAGGATAGGGTATAGGCTTGTTACCAGTGGGATTTGGTAGATGCCACCATGACCCAGTTTTGGGGTTGTGACACATACGTTCACAGGCATACAACATCTAGTATACATTAAATAAGAAGTTCAAATGTTCAAATCAATATATATTAAATTAAGGCCAAGTTACATAAATTTCAGCCCTTTAGGATGTAATATCAATTAATCTCACATCTTTAAAAAATATAAGAAAAAAATCCAGAATTTTCTTGGTTGATTCTTTGTCCTGCAAAGAATCAACAGATTCTTTGCCGGACTTAATTACCTGGCTGAAATCAAGGAATATAAAAGAATTTGCATTAAAAAGGGAAATGAGATGATTATTTTCTTTCTCTATCAATATTTCATAATTCAAATATTGCTTCCATAAAGAAAATGAAGAAGTGATATGTTTTGTAGCTGATTCTGATCGATTTACACTTCAAAATTCACGATTTTGGTTCATTCATAATTAACTGACACATTCAATCATCAAATTCAATATTTTCGTTGATTTTCTTCGATCCTTACTGCTCAATTACAGACATTGGTTTCCATTTTTGTAATTATTAAATTCTACTGGTCAGATTCATTCATCAACCCCATGATTTTTGTTTGATTTCACCTACTTCTATAAATTTGGTTGATTGTAGTTCGATTTCTCCTGCTTTGGTAATTACAACCATAAAAAATTAGAGATATTGAATCCATATTCTATAAATTTGGTTGATTTTGTTCGATTTCTATTTGATAATGGAAGAGTACCTACATTGTTGAAGTATTCAAGTGAATGGGTCGAAGATAATGTTTACGAGTCAAATAAAATTGAATCAGGTATAAATCATAGACAATTAATAGATGAGATAGAAATGCAACTAAGCATATATCAAACAAGAAATATGATTAAATTGAGATATGTTGTAGAAGGAAACTCAATTAACATGGAGATTCACAACGAGAAGGGGTCAGGCTTTATGTTTTCTTGAATAACAATAGTTTTGATTTTTTTTTTAAATATTTGTTGGGCAATGATACAATAGATCTTGAGATTAGAAGTTGTAGCATTGGTGGGGGATCCTTTGACTAAGCAATAGAGGCTATTGAGTGCATTGAATTCTTTGATGCAAATGGTAGATTACAACCTCTTAGTTCTTCTGGACCTCTGAATGTAATTAATATGAATGATCCAGAGAAAACTAGTGATCCAAATCACAAAATCGTAGAAATTATTCAGGTTTACATAGACAAAAAAAACTATTGTATCAGTGATGCATAATTATGCACTTGAACATCATTTTCAGTTCTATGCGAAAAGATCAAAGAGAAAACGGTTAGTTATTATATCTATTTTACTAATAATTTAGTCTTTTGGTTTATTTGCAATTATGTATATTTCTTATCTTTGAAATACTTCAGAATGAAAGTATCTGGTTTATGTAGTTTAAATAAAGAATATATGTGGTAGGTTAGTTATTATATCTATTCTACTGATATTTTAGTCTTTTGGTTTATTTGCAAATATGTATATTTCTTATCTTTGAAATACTAAAAATGGAAGTATCTGATTTATGTAGTTTAAGTAAATAATATCTGTGGTAAATGAAGTACCTCAGGCTACTAATATATTAAAATTTAAATATCCTTTATGCAAGTATATAACTTTTATTTTGTTTTAATGTATCTTATGTAACAAATATTTGAAATAATATATTTGTTGGCATTATATAAAAATAAACATTAAGTTTAAGGTATCTCCAATTCTTATAAAAAAATCAGAATTGTTGGCAGATATATAAGTTTCCTATCTTAGCAATTGATATATATGAATGATTTCATGAAAAATAACCAACTAACAAAATTATGACATTGCTTGCAGCTATAAACTAATATTTTTCTGTAAAGATTGTTTGTGGCTCTTCATGACATCATGTATAGGGTGATTAGATTTATTCAAAAAACTAAAATTCAACCACATCGATACATGCCCATTGATTGAATGGCTTATCGCACAGGAACAAACTACTATTAAACTAATAGTTGCAGTACGTATTCCAAATTTAACCAATCACAAGAGGAAACATACACAAAACGATATTAAAGATAATGTGAAGAGAACCATGATTGTGAAGATCAATTATTATAAAGCATGGAAAGCTAGGGAGCTCTCCCTTAAAATACTAAAAGGTGGACCACTTAATGGTTATAGTCAATTGCCCATATATTTGTACATGTTGGGTTCAGCGAATCCTAAGTCTTACATAAGGATACACAAATCCCAGAAAATGAGTTCATGTATTTGTTCATTGTACTGTATCCGTCCATTTGAGGGTTTGATCACTGTAGACCAATAGTAGTAGATGGAACTCACATGAAAGGTCCATACCTAGATACACTTATCTCAGCAAGCACACTTGATGGTGTAGGTATGTATTATTTTTTAGTTGATAATTTTCTTTCAGATATCCAATGAAATCATTTGTTTGTGTATATGTTAATACTTACAGTGACATTTTATTTTTTAATCATAGATGTACTATATTTGTTGTTTATTAGATTATGGAAATATACATCAGTTGGATGATAGTTTTTTTTTATTTCTGGTAATTATATCTGCTTATTCAAGGGCTTTATGTTTTCCTGGTACATTGAATTGCCAGGTACATTAAAATTAGTCAGTAAGTTTGTCGAATCTTTTTTTGGTGATACTTTATTTTGCAAGAGACATCTTACCAATTGCTTATAGAATGAGTGACACTGAGAATAATTCATCATGTACTTGATTTTTAAGCAATTAAATGGGGCATTCAGTGTCAGACCAAAAATGATCATTGTATCAGACAGAAATTAAAGTATGTGGAAGAGTGTTGTCTGAGTCTTTCTAGGTTTGTCATATTTTGCATGCATTATATTTTTTAAAATGTCTTTATAGGAGAAGGAAAACAACTTTAAGTAGTGTATACTATGACATAGAAAAGTCTTACCGATGAGATGAGTTTGAAGAGATTATGGCTCCGATTGAAAATATCGACCACAAGTTATTTGTTGGATGCTACGTATGAAAAATGGTCAAGATTATATGAACCAGTAAATAGGGGTAGGATGAAGACCTCAATATTTTTTGAGTGTATCAATTCTTATCTTTTTTATGAATACAAAATACTGAGTTTCTGGAGAAAGTAAGGGCTTTGTTTGGAAAATGGGAATTGCCAAAATGGAGAAAAGGCCAGATACATGGTCACAAAACTGGGAAGTAGGTTTCAGGAGATACTAACTATAAATGAGATGCAATCAACTCAATTAAAAGTATGCAAATTATTTTATAGTTATATATAATTATTCTGATATTTAAATTGGTACGAATTGTTTTGTTTTACCTAACTAATTTAACAACTTGGGTAAAATATCAACTAACTGATTTATTATAACTTGCTTACTTATAAATCTGTTAGTTTTTGGTTATGATAATCTATTGGTTGATATTAAATGTTGGTTTTGGTTTTGATAATCTGTTAGTTGATATTCACTATTAGTTTTGGCTTTAATAATTTGTTAGTTGATATTTCGTTGTTAGTTTTGGTTCCGACAGTCTGTTAGTTGATATTTCCCTATTAGTTTTGGGTTTGATAATCTGATATTTTGTTTTTGATTTTATGTAATCATCTGTTAGTGTGTATGTTAATGTAACTTGGCTGGAATTTATATTTTTTACTAATTAAAATTAGGTTGTGAAGTCATCTAAGTTCGTCTATACAATGGACGATGAAGGGCAGAGTACATTTTATATTTTTTAAAAAAAAGTTACAGTTGCGGGATATTTCAGTTTGTGAGATATTGTGATCACATGCTATTGATGTCTTGAAAAGAAAAAAACATCATAGAGTTTAAGCCTTATTGCAGTGATTACTACAAGACAAGAATACTTGTCAAGACTTATGAACTTTCACTCCTTCAATGCCAGATAAAACTGAATGAAAAACACCAGCACATGTCTTTGAAGAAATAGTTTTACCACAAAGATTCAAGAGACCACCTAGAAGGCCAAAGAATTGGAGAGTTAAGGATAAGAGTGAAAGATTTGGATCAACTACACACTGTTGTGGGAAGTGTGGGCGTGAAGGACATAACCAACGCAATTACAAAAACTTCCTCCTAAAGGATCAGTATATATTTTTAGTGTTTGTTAAGATTGTTGATTGATTCCACTGAGTACTTGTAGAGTGAAACTTAATAAATCTATTTCCTTATGACAACTATCTTTATAGTGTTGATTTACCAGTTCTTCATGATATTTAGTCTTAAAAATATCTTAAGTAAATTAGATATTTAGATATTATCAGAAATATATTTAGTACTTATTGTCAAAGTAACTATATTTCTCACCACATATTCTTCAAAGATGAAATAAATATGCATAGATTCATAAGTTTGATGAACCAATACTTCGGTGACCTTGGAATAAAAATATAATTGCATCAGATATTTATCTATTATCAGCGCATTAGATATTTAGATATTTGTACTTAAATATCACTACTAAAACTTTAAGACACAAAAGAGTTGTCTTTTGTAACTGGTACACTCGTAATAATGAATTAACTAGTACATTTACATGCTGATATATATGTTCAAACATAATATAACACTAAGAGTTATATAGTTGTAAAAACATCTGTTATATCTTATAGGAATAACATAATGTAAAGTTAATATGTACATCAACGAAAACAGAAATCAACCATCAAATCAGTCAAAATTATTTTCTATCATCTATCATAGAAACAAATATGTGATTCTAGCTAAGATCAATGGGTATAGCATCAGTCGTATAAGCCTCATTGAAAGTGCATCTTAGCCTAGGTGGGTCATCATTGTCACTCTTAAAACCGTCAGCCGATTTCTTGATTCCATAATTTTGAAAAACCGATGCATATCTAATGTAGTACTGATCAACATCAATGCTCGATGATGGTACAGGAAAACCATTATTTAACAACTCTACATAAGCCACTACATAAACCCAGTATCCCTACACATTATGAAAGAATGTGGTTGGTACTTATGGAACTAAATCTTAGATTGTAAATAAACAAAACAGCTAATAGATACACACAGAATTTCGAGATTTTACTGAGGTAACCCGACAACATATATAATCTAAAATGTGTCCTTTTCAAATTTACCATTAAATGCTTTAAGTTGGTTCCAGTCGAACCAGTTATATTTTGCTAAGAAGTCACTTGGTGTAAGGTAATATGGAAACATTTGAGTTCTTCTCTGAATTTCTCCATATATTGTAGCTCTGTGAATCGCTACAAACTGCAACATTGAGTCATAAATCCTGATACACCTTTTCTTCAAATCAACTACAACAAAATACAGTGCAACTTTTCCTTGCAATTGACCAGAATGTATACCTCATTAACATATGTCATAGCAAACTAGATAGAATGCACAATCCCATTATGTAATCACAACTCGAATTCTTTTCCTTGAACACTCTCGCACAAACACCATCCATATTAAGCATATTAAATTTTTTATTGATAAGTGTTTTGAAGATACACATGGATGTCCTGTATTTTTTATTGATGTCTAGTTAGATCTTGGATTTTTTTTCTCAAGGTAGTAAAATACTTCATCAACGTATTGAAAAAATGTATAAGAACAATTGTTAAAATTATAACGACTTGAGATATTTTTTTCGTATTTTTGTGACTCTCTCATACTTAGAGAATTCTTATAACTGCCCCAAGTCATTTACCATTTGCTGGAATCGATAGGTTTATTCCTAGTAGTTATTATAGCTTCTTCAGGACTTTCTCAGCTCATATGATCCCGAATGTCATTTTCGTCACTTCTGTTAAGTTCAGATTATCGATTACATGAATATATCATATATGAAAAGTTGAAATTTCATTTTGAATTTTTTCCGTAAACTTTGTTAGGGAGGATCGGGGACCGATTTATCAGCCAGATGACCTGTTTATCGGTCAATCGGTGGGGTTATAAAATGTATCTTCTTCAAATTTTTTCTATGATGACCCAAAATATCGAGTTGCGATGGCGTCTATATTTCACCTTTAGACAAGTCTAACCCCGGCCCAAAGCAAGGGGCAGTGGGCCAATTCCAAGTACATAAAGGAAAAGGAAAAGGAGATGGAGAGAAGGAACAGAAATAAAACACAAAAATACACAACTTCACATGACTCCTAGAACCTGTATCGTAGATGTAGAGCATCTATATACAGAAAAGATACAAAATACAACCCACAACAGGGAAAATGTACAAATAGCTATCCAAATTCCTAGTAGAACAACTGTATAGACTGAAGAAAGATCATCCAGCATGAATGCGCACTGTTCACCGTATATCCTGAAAAACCCCAATCTAGTTTGCACGATAATGTTCGTCCTAATGACTCGTACTAAGACCTGTACCAGGAAAAGATGTAGAAGTGTAGCATGAGTACCAAAAATTGATGGGTACCCAAAAGGCCTCAAAGGCCAAGCAGGAAAAAGTAAGCGTAAGCAATGTAAAAGGCGACTTAAATTAAACAAGGCACTAGCACCTAATATACAATAGGAAGGGAAACTACAACAATAACTAGTGAGTGTAATGAAGGGTCAACTATCAGCATGTGCAATATCAGCTAAAAAGTATAAAGGAAGAGACTAACAATGTATAATACATATACTCGGCCATAAGAATATCATAACCAAATGTGACACGTACTTAGAGCTCCAACGTAACCAACATAAATAAGGAACAAATAACACTGGAATGTATCCAATAATGTAATAATAACTATGGAGAGGAAATTAATAAACAACATCGAAGATTTATCAATAAGCCTAGCTAGCAACTATCACATAACATATAACTAACCCTATAGAATTTCCCCCATAAGTTCCGAAAAGCACAAGCTAACATGTAAGGATGCAATGCAAAGGGGTGCTAAAACGTAAATAGTATTTTTAAACATCCTCCCCGGTACATAACTCTGTCAGAAGGAAATCCATGGAAGCCTCTCCATATACTTACCCAACTTACCCCAGTATACCCCTCCCATGCACACGCAATATACCCCAGGCATGGCGACCTAGGTTGGAGGGTCCGTGGAGGCATCCAATCCCATGTACCAAAATCCTCATACAGATTCAAAGAGTTCCATAATCATCAGGGCCTAAAGGCAAAAACTCGGGCTCCGCCCATATATCATATCTCAGTGGGAACTTAAGTCCATCCATGAAGGAGAAAGTCCAAATATCAGTACATCCCAACTTTCGTCATCTAGGAAATGTCCATAAATCACAACAATAGTGAGAAAATAGCCTTAGGTAGTGTGAGAAAATTGCTCCATACTACTCATGAGCGCAGTGTGGAAGATCTAAGTATACATAGGAAATCAATTTCTAGTTATTACTCTGTTAAAATCAAATTACCTTTTAAAATGTTTAATGCATGCTCGTTACTCTGTCAAAATAAGGGTCAGGAGATATAGCCCCAATATATGTATTTAAGCTACAAGCTAGCTAAATAGGTCATAGGCCTAGACAATAAGCCTATCGGGGCCCTAATAGTAATTCAAGCCCCGCACTAGGACTTTATCATGCATATACTACATTAATACCCAAACTTAAGAAAGTAGACCATTGACTACCTAGATTCCAGTGATGTGCTCGAGAAGCATGCCCAAATATCCAAAGATCATGTACGAAGCTCAGAATTGTGTGAGGATAGCAAAAATGTAACCCATGTGTCAAGATGAGTAAAACAAGACCCTTATTGCTATATAAATAGTGCGGTAAAAATTCAAATAAAAAATGGGTCAGAAAAAGAAAAAATTTATACCAACACATAGAGCACAGTCATACACTATATTGTACTAGGGCTCAAATTAATAGTGGAAATGGAAAATACAATCCCGTAAAGTTCATAAAATAGAGAAAACAAAGAATTACCCGGCATAAATGATCGTAGAACTTATCGTTTCAGAATTTGGACCTATTTTCAATAAAGAACTTATCGTTTGAATCAAAAGTTTTATCAGATTTATCATTATGAAATTTAGTCCTAATTTATGTCATGGTCTCAGTCTTGAGGACTGGTAAATTTATCATGTAACTGCGAAATATCCAAATCAAATGATGGTGGATCGAACGTGTCTGGTTTTTTTTTATATTATTTTGATTTGGGATGCCTGAGTCGGCGAAAATCGTTGAAATTTTTAGGGTTATATCTTCAAAAATCACAGTGAAATTGCAAGAGAGATGGTAAAAGAAGGTTGAATTGTAGAAGAGAGAGTTGGAAGAGACATGTTGCTATAATTTAGGAAGAGAATCTGCTAATTGTAAAATATGCTTGATTTTAGGCGCATTGTAGGAAAGAGAGAGAAGGTAACCGTTTGAAAAAGTATATCAGTAGGAGTTTTAGGATTTTTTAAAAGACTTTTTAAAATTTTAATAAAGTAATGAAATAAAATGAAATAAAATGAAATAAAGGACCTTAAGCTTGGGGTTTAAGTAATTTCTCCTAAAATTAAATGTTCACACAACTAGCTAAGTTTAAATGTATTACACATATGCACATGAAATTTGTGTATCTTTTTTACACGTTTTTCTAAGAAAAAATATACAAAAATCATCTTTAGAATTCTAAAATATCTTAAATGAAAGACTAAAATAAAGTTATTACTAAAACAATTCCAAAGATAAAAAGTAAAAAAAAAAGGTAGTACACCTAATAAGATGGAAAGCTTGAAATTTGATCCATTTTTATTGGAAACTTAAAAGAATCTTATTATATTTTTATATTCATATAATAGAAAGGATATATTTGATAAAAAGTAAAGGATATATTTGATAAAAAGTATCTTTATATATTACATAAAGAGATTTATATGAGTGGATGATTTTAAAGACCATTATGATTTAAAGAAAATTAATCTTTCTATGTGTGGATGATTTAGAAGACCCATATATTAGCATTTAAGTTTGGGAGTAATGAATTTTATTATGATTAATATTAACTGAGTTGAAGCTATGAAGATAAAGAGGTAAACATTATAAAAATATTTTTTTACAATAAATTAATGAAAAAATACGAAAAAAGGAGAAAAAAGATTTTAAAATAACAAAATAAAATCCTTGGTCAAAGACCTCGTCACGTCATTATTCTTTTATCTCTCTCTCTCTCTCTCTCTCTCTCTCTCTCTATA
>JBDJHY010356593.1:0-18648 GCA_039654485.1 Withania somnifera | reverse complement strand
ACTTCTAAAAATTGAGTATTTCCTTTACCCAAAGCATCAAAAAACATAACTACTGTCAAACACAAATTAACCATTAGAAAATATGAATAATGATAGCCATATTGATATACTTTAGAACTGCACCCAAAAATCCACTCAAAAAGTCGAGCCAGAAACTCCAACTTCAAATTAAAAAATTCTTCTAAATAAAGTTACCTTTACATTGGGAAGTAGAAATTTGAAAGTTCATTGAAAACTAAGTTAAAATCGAGTTCTAAATCATCAATTTGTCAAACTTTAACTTTACCAGGAAAACCTAAAATTTTCATGCTCATACATATGAGAAGATGGATAAATTAGTAATTTTTTATTAAAAAAATCTGTTTTTCCATAATACAAGGAACTCATGTTTGTAAAATCATTGAAAACACACCAAAAATCGATAATCAAACCAAGAAATTTCAATTCATTAACAACGGGGTTTAAAATCTCAACTTTATGATAAGAAAATTATTAGAATCAATTTGGTAAACCTGGAAAGCGTTTAAAATAAGTTTAGATATATGTCTGTACTGATATTAAGAGAAAATACAATGAATATTGTCTAAATCAGAGCTCCAATTCTCTCAAAAATCAAATTTTAGGGAAAGAACGCGGTTTGGAATTTTATACTCGGTTATTTTTAGCCCAAAAAACTTAATCGCACCTGCAGGTATGTAGGTACAGCCCAATTTTCTTCCCATCAATGGACCAGCATCATCAATGCTAAATTCAATTCCACTAAAATGGTCATAACTTTCTCAAATGGAAATGGAATGCAATGATTCCTTTTGCGTTGATTCTGTAATTTCAATACGGTTCTAATACCACCATATGGATACCAAAATGAGTTTATTAACTTCAAATGATACTGTTAAAACCCAATGAAAATAATCTAAAAACACCAAACGAGTATCCAAAACTCATACGAGACATCCCGAAAGCAAACAAAATATGTACTTAAGATAATTTCGCCATTTTGGACTTGAAAGAACCATCAGAATAGGGATTAGATATCCTCAACCTAATACCTTCCATGTCCAAGACTAAGTGAAACTTTATACCAAATTATCAAAATACCCTTGGAACCTCCAGAAGTTGTTTTAGACCCTTTCCTAGACGAGAAACCACATCCTGAAAATCCAACATGATCAACAAAAATTGAATTTGGGAAATCTAACCTCAAATGTTGACTCAAGACAACCCTTAAACTTAAATTTTAAATTTATCTCATCTAAAATTTTAGTTTCACCACAAAAACCCCATAGTTGAAAGCGAACGTCTTCCTAGCCTAAAATCTCCATTCCGGAATCGTGGACCAAATGGAATTCCTTTAAGACCCAAAATTCCAAAACTTGACTAAAGTCAACTATTTCAATTTCAAATCCTTCAAAAATCAATATTTCTCAAAACTCATAATTTTTACTCTGGTTCCTGAACCAATCATACCAATGAATAAAAAATTACATGAAAAAACTATCAGGAGGCATAAAATGGCAAAATTCTAAGAATATTAAGAAATGATCTCAAGGGTCATTACATCATCTACCATTATAACCATGTTCTTCCTTGGACATAAAGTAAAAGAGAGAAAATATTTAATCTACCAAAAGCCTGAAGACATAAATTTAAAAGTGAGTCTTCATTCTCCCTATGAAGTTATTAGCAAGATGATAGCTCCAAGATATACCATCAAATCTAAAATTTCGGAACCAATAACAAAAAATCTACAATTCAGAAGTGACCAAGCTGTCAAGAGCTATTTCATGAATCAACACTGAACTGAATCTCTCTAAACCACAATACAAATCAAAATGGATCTTTTTCCTATATCACAACAAGAAATTGCAAACTAATGTCTGCCAAAATCAATTACCTTGCACCCATATAGTGCAAAAACTACTTCGAACCTACTTGTAATTACCCCAACCTTTAACATAATTCTTCCATGAGCTTTAAGATGCGACAACCTGATCCAAAACTATCTCACACCCATCAAGGAAGAACAAAACTAATATGGAACAAAAATATAAAGATCAATAAACCAACAAGTGAATGATATTTCCTAGCACATAAAACTACTAATAACTCTTTTTGAATGCTTGAAAAGTATATATGGTTATCAATATAATGGTCCTAAAAATCTATCACACATAATTGAAACATGTCCTTAAATGGGAAAGATAAGCACCCAGACTATCGAGCAATTGTAAATACCCATGGTAAACCTCGTACAAGAAACCTCGAGAAATAATCACACATGTAGCACCACTCGTATACTCTAATTACAAAAATCCTCCGTTGTCACTCTATCTTAAGTATCCATAACCAAAAATTTGACATCTCCAATTATATGATCCCTATTTACTTGACCTCTGTTTGTACTCAATATATTATTTAATCACCAACACAGTCCTAAAAATACTTGATTCATCAAAACATAGCATAATTACTAAAATCCAACACCTAAAATCAAAAATCTGGTGCCAACGAAAAATCAAGACCTTACAGATCTTTGCTCAAGTTCCAAAAATGCTATTAATATCGAAATTCCTTATTAAACACATTTCCACTCTCCATAACATGAATTATGAATTTTTTACTAAAAGGAAATTTTCTATCTTCTCTGAACCTACTCTAAGCATCCCGTATCAGAAGTTGGTCCTACCCAAGGTTGATATCACTAATTATAAGTCTAATAGTAGTTTTTCATCGAGCTAAAGCTATTGAATCAGAAACCAATATCAACTTAATACCTTCACATCATATACCTCAACAACTATGCAAATAAATATATACCTATGCCAAATCTAAGAGAGACCCTTGATCACCCCAAGAATTATATATACCATAAACACATAACCTCTACTCCTTACCAAGTGTTTATGTGACTCGGCATAATAGTTTTTGTAGTTTCCATCAACAAAGAAATATCGATCTAACCTATAAACCTCAACAACCATGTAAAAGTCCTTCATGTGGCGCATCCATAAGTCATCTTCTATAATTGTAACAATCCAACCCATTATAGAAATTCAAACTCACCCCAACATCATTGATAAGCCCTTCATAAGTCTATATCAAACCATCCCACCTGGCATTTTCATTTATGAATCCTCAAGGATGAAACTCACACAAATCTCCAACACTACACAAAGGGCCCTCACATGATGTCTTATTTCTCAACTTGTTCCCATGACGCAATTCTGAATACCTTTAAATTTTCTATTAAAAGGACTACCGTTCTATTTATTAACTCATTTACCACTCCTACTTTTTTTACAAACACCTATGATATATTACCTAATACTCAAAACTAAAACCTTCAAATGAAATATTTCATTAGGCCCTTTAACAATCAAAGTAATAAAGTCTACAACCAAAACCATGCACAAGTTCTTTCAAATGTTCTATAATCAACATGCTCAATTATTTTTTCATATATCAATACAACCTTGACATAATCTAATACCACATATGTCGACTTAAGGCAAAAACCCAGAATTCTAATCCAGACCATGTACACCCCCCCTTACCAATCAACCTTAGCCCATTCT
This sequence comes from Withania somnifera, assembly GCA_039654485.1. Lineage (NCBI taxonomy): Eukaryota > Viridiplantae > Streptophyta > Magnoliopsida > Solanales > Solanaceae > Withania > Withania somnifera. The sequence continues at coordinate 15,073 of JBDJHY010356593.1, read as the reverse complement.
TTGAAGATTCTATGAAATCACATACCTTATCTCACTATCAGTCACTTCTCCATAAATCTTATAATATCCTTCATTGGAAATCTGAACCTTACTAGTTAACAAATTCGAAACCATTATGGAACTTATCACAACAATCAAACTAAATGTCTAAGGACTTTGTCGAAGCATACCCAACTATTTATAACCTAACTGATAAACACATGGCATTATTACCATAACTTTGACAACAAAAATGAAACACGTCGTCGTAAACCCAAGTCTCACTTTCTGAAAATGAAGCCTTCACATTTCAAAGCAAGATAGATTTCCTTACTCTTATTTTTTTTCTAATATCCATATTACATTCAACTCAATTCCTCCATTATAAGTTGAAATTCCTTCCAATCCACTTGAGGAATGCTTAAAAATATCATGCATTCTTCCATATCAAATAATATAGTCACCATAGTACTAGCACACCACAAACCCTATACAGTTAAAAGACTCCCTACATCACTTGAATCCTTTAACCAAAATCCCTTACACATTAGCTATCTCATAAGTATAATCCATCATGAGGTCTCCTTACCAATTTCACTTAGTAACCTTGGTTATCCCACGAAGTCGATATTATCATTGATATGATACTTTAAACAAACAATATATGGATTCAATCATGTAAAAAAAATATTTATTATATGCACTTTCTTACTAACATTCTCAGTTACTTTTCTAGAAGTATACTTGATGAAAACTTCCCAAGTCCATAAGTTCATCATTCCATCATCAACCTACTCCTTTTGGGCTTATATCAATATCACTAGTCCTTAATTAAATCCCTAAAAACACTCCACAACCTGAACACATTAATAACTTCCATAATCCACCACTTTAATTTCTCTTATGGATTGATGCCTAACTCTAGTGGCCATAATAACAGCTAGTTGGTTCCTTAAATTTAAAGGCAGCATCAAACTTTATTACCCAAATATGTGAAAAAACCAATAGATACTTGATTAGTTAGTCATCTATTTCAATTCATCACCTATACCATATCATTAAAACTCGCTAAATCCGCTAACAGCATACAATATAACAACCAAAAAGGTCAATACCCAATTTGCACCACATATTTATTCCTATATAGAAACTACAATACATTAAAAAAAATATCTCAATATCTAGCCTATAGTAATATGTACCCGTTTATAGATCCAGGTCGATAGCAAAAGTAACACACCTCATGACTCTAGCTAAGTAAACATATGTACCATTGTGGCAAGTGTATCAAAAAACATACACTATTTAAATTCTCTATGTTGTACCTTTATTGAATAGAAAAAAATGTATACTCTGTATACAGATCTTGAAAGCAGCAGTACCACCTAAAAATTAAAATAAGAAACCATGTTCCATAATTTACCTCAATCCTTACTCTTTTACCCAATATGTTGGTGCTTCATAATTTTAACCATTCCTTACAATAAAACAATATGAAATTACATCAATACTATACTGATTAATCCTTCTTGATATATTTATTCCATGAACTATAGTAAAACTTCTGGCCTCTATTTTAGTAACAACATCATCATCCTACACTAATCTTCTCATCCATGTTATAACAAACATTACTAAATGAAGTTTTCATGTGTATACTCTAGTCATTCTTCTAATCAAGCCATCATCAACTATCACACTATTGTAGATAACTTTTATGCCATCATTTTTACTCTTACTATTCCCCTCCCACTTCCTCTCCAGTACCAATTCTTACACTAAAACCTCATGATGAAACTCCAACTGAAAGTGTGCAAATCTAAGAATGAATCCTTACTAGAAGTGAGGGAGTAGAATAAATTTATAAAAGTTAAATCTGACCAAAGAATCAAATCAGATAATCAAGAAGTGAAAAGTTTCCTAAAAATCACCAAAGCCTCTTGAAGATAAGTAATGTCTTCGAACCAATTCATGAGACTCCACAAAACTTCGGCTTGTACATAGTGAGTCCAATGAATCTATAGATCTAATGCCAACTTTTCAAAACCCAAAATACGATTATGATCACACCTGTCTTAACCCACTAAGACAAGTACGCCTAACTAGCATAATGAGGGTAAATGCAGAAATTAAACAGAATAAGAGAAAAGATAAAAGGTCCAATCTAAAAATCCAATCTACATGAACATACCAAAACTTAGAGTCATTGTATACAACTCACTAAAGCAGAATAAAGCAAAATCTAAAATAATTATGATACATGTCGCAAAAGTGTCTTAAATCCTCTGAAAGAAATAAATAAAGTAAAAAGAGTGCACAATATTCATCGAGACAATAAGAAAATACCCCGTGAATACTCTTAAAATAAAACCAAGAGCTTTGGACTAAAACGCTATTCAAGATGTGCCAGCCTCCAAACCTACACAAAAGTGTAAAAGAATCAATGGTGAGTATTAAAAAAAATGGGTACTCAGTAGTATCCCAGGTAAAACTAATACAAAGTGATGAAGAGAATTTAACACACTACACATACCAAATCTTCAATAAGTTCAATCTGTAAATAAATGATATATCCAGAATAATATCACAAATAACAAATACGGGGTAAAAGTAGGTATCAAGAGATATACTCGTATAACCAAAAATCAATAATAACTAATCATGATCCAATAGATAATCAAAATAACATAAGTTTACTCAATCAGTATCAACGCCAAATACTATAGTCTCACCCCTAAGCTATCCAAGTATAGGCCACTCTTCCCGAGTCAAATCACGACTTGTGGAAGGATCCCGCTAGTCATGCTGAAAACTCATGGAAGTAGTCTCCAACCCTCAGTTTCCAACTCACAAGTCCACTCGTGGTGCAATAGGTACAACTTGAGAGATAAAATATATACTTGTGGGATGGGTTCTAATGAATGGGCCAAGGTAAAAGATAAACTACATAAGTATATCAATGCTCTTCGATTTTTCATCCTAATCATAGTTAATCTGTCTATCTTAACTCATCATCAATCATAAGATTTTCTCAATTTCATCATCATCAATCATTAGCTTTCCTCAACTCCATCATCACTAGGCATAAGCCTTTTTTACTTCAATCATTATTAGGACCATAATACCAAGTCTACTAATCTTATCAATGTATGTCAACTTAGACCATTAATACAGTCCAATAAAAGGAAAGAGGCCATTTAATATCAACAGTAAGTAAAGACACTTAACTAATCACTATTAAGTATAAGAAAATAGGTGAAGTGAAACAAAAAGTAGCTTTAGGCAAGATTATATATTCGCATGTCACTAACAAGTATGATATACAAGTGAAGCAAGATAAGAAGTATTATAAGGCAAATAAGGTACTTAATTAGTATACCAAGTATAGTCAAATGAGTGAAGTAAGGTAAGAAGCATGATTAGACATCGTATTCAATTAGCATGACAAGTAAGGTCAAGAAAATGATATAAATAAGAAGTATGATTTAAACAAAGCATTTAATTAGCACAACAACTAGGATCAGACAATGAAGTAGGTAAGTCAACCATATGCAATAATCAATGATTGTTCTATGAAATATAAGATATGTTAACTATCATGATGCATATCTATCCTAATAATATATACATGCTTCCATTATCTAGCTTGTCAGGACCCATGGGGCTCACTTAGCTATGTACTTTTACCGGGGTGATACCCAATCTGATAAATCATAACAATGTAAGTATGAATCATGTCGATTTATTTTTATATCATTAATATCCTCATATCACATCAATATCGGTACGAACCTCAACCTTTGCTTTTCATATCTGTAACCTTTTTTTGTTTTTTTATTATACAATTTTCATCACTTATTTTAAGAGCCATATTAACATATCAAGAATATAGAATATAAAAGGACTAGAAATTTCATATGCAATTTATGAAAATGAAAAGTTCAATTTAAATAGATCAATAAATCCAGCACGGGGAAAAACACAAATAATCATCTCCTCATATCAAATAAACTGGTAAAATATGCGATAAAATATCACCTCAAGACAATCAAACCCATATACGAGTATAATATGAAATAAGGAAATCAAACTAATTAAATAGAATCCCATTTAAGCATCTTAGATCTACAGAAGACTCAACTCGATAGAAGAGGTCACATAATTAGAGATTTTAAACAATTATTATTCATTTATTTTAACCCATCATGCTTGACTTTGGCTTCCAAGTGAATACTTATTATCTCACACAAACGTACACCTTCAATATTCTCCATTATAGTATATTGCATACAACTAATACATAATCACCTAAAACACCTTGCAAGAGAGTCAAAGAACCTCTACTTGCTTTAAAATTATAATTAAACTAGTCAAACCTGAGCCTTCCTTTTCCATAAAGCCTCCAAAACAACTAATCTTGGTCAAATACGGATTACACATGAGAAAATATGAACAATAATACAAATATTGATATACTTTAAAATAGGGCAACAAATACACTCAAAAAGTCAAGCCCCCGGACCCCGAGTCCAAAATGGACAATTCTTTAAAATTTATGCAACCCTTATTTTGAAAAGTTCAAATATGAAATTTCATTAAAAACTGAGTTAAAATCAATCTTGAAATCATCATTAATCAAACTTAATTTTATCAAAAAATAACCAAATTTCCATGCTCATATGTTGTTTAAGCATGAGAAGATGGATAAACTAGTAAACTTTTTATCAAAATTTATTTTTCCATAATACAAAGACCTTATATTTCAAAAATCATTAAAAACACATCAAAAATCAATAATCAAACAAAGAACTTTGAATTCCTTATCCTCGAGGTTTGAAACCTCAACTTTATGATTAAACAAATTTGAAAATTTATTTGGTAAAACTTTGAAGAAAATCAAAATAAGTTTAGACATATGCACCCACTGATATTATGAGAAAAAATAAAATGCAAATTTCCCAAATCAAAGCTTTCTAACTCTCAAAAATTAACCTTTAGTAAAAGAATGCAGTCGGAAATTTAAATATTCGCGATTTTTACCCCAGTAAACTTTTTTATTGCACCTGAATGCCCATTGCAGGTTTGTAGGCATAGCCTATTTTTCCCCAGTAGTGCAACAGCCAACCAAAATTTCACTAAAATGGCCATAACTTTCTTGTATAGATAAAGAAATCAATAGGCCAATTCCATAATTCCTGAGATTTCTATGTATTTAGAGCGTTATTGTAACTTCCCAAAGTAGTTTATGACTTGATGAGACTGGTAGATTGATTTCCTAGCAGTTTCATAGCTTAACTCTCTTATAATTACAGCCTTTTGGGGTCTTACTCAGCTTATATGATCCTGAATCTCCTTTTTGTCGATTTCTTTGAGTCTGTATTATCGATTACATGAATATTTCACATTTGGAGTGTTAGAATTGGACTCTTTTCCATACCATGTGCTTTTCAAAAAAGATTTAAAAAATCTGTCAGGGGAGGGCCGCAGTGACCAATTTATCGGTCAGTCGGTGGCCTTACAATAAAAAGCTAATCTCGATTTTCTAGCCATTTCTTCAGTTTTCTGCCTAGTTTCTCCACTTTTGGAGATCTATTCTGACCTATTAAAGGTTGTTATTGAAGATTTTAATCCATAAAATTGTGTTTTAGTTGTTCTACAATTATTTCTACCAGATAATTCTTGGTTTTCGCTATTTTAATAAATTTTCTATATTACATAAATTTCCAAGTCATATATCTTCAATTCCTACTGTTAGTTTGAGCCATATTTTATACCATATGATGTATGAGATGTGCTCTATGTATTGGTATAAATATTTCCTTTTTTCGAGTTATTAAGATTTACGAACCCATTTTTAACTTGGATTTCAACCCTGCTATTTGTATAGCAATATAGGTCTTGTTTTACTTTCCTTGACACGTGAGTTATGTTTTCTCTAGGCTCACATGATTTTGAGCTTCATACATGATTCTCTAGATTTTATGCATCCTTCTTAAGGACATCACAAGAATCTAGGTAGGCTACGGTCTACTTTCTTCGAAGTGGGTATTAGTATAGTATATATATAGTAAGGCGTCATTCCGGGGCTAGGATACTCTTTGGGCCTCTATAAGCTTATTCTTTAAGACCATGCCTACTTACCTGGCTTGTAGCTTAACTACTTACCTTGGGGCTATATTTCCCTCCCGCGTGTTTAACGCCAACTCTAGAACATAGTGTGGTTGGGGGAGGAGTAAGACCTTTGATACGTATTGTTTGTGCACTGACTCCAAAATGTAGTGAGATTGGGGAGGGGGTTATACTAGTAATTAGAGCTTAGTTTCTATCCCTGATATAGGTTGGTGGCATTAGAGCCGATCTAGATAGGCTAATTATTTTGTGTTATACCTGAGATATTATGTATGATTAGGGCATCTATGGAATTTGGAAATAGATAGTCAGATAAGGCTTTGCTAGATAGTTAGCATCCTGATGTGACAACATTATTGTGCTGGATAGTTAGCATCCCTATGTGATGATATTGTGCCCTAGCCTGGTGTGAGTCTGGGAATTACTTATGTTGGACTTAGCTATTATAGATCCATGTTTTCCCCTATATAGCTGTATTTTTTCCTTAACGGGCGTCCTCTGGGAAGTTGTGGTATCTTTGATGCGATTACTCAAAGCTCAGGACCGTAGTTGGGCTAGGAAAAGATATACCTCATGACTTGGGCTTGGCAGTCATCCTATGGATTCTAGTTAGCAACCTTAGACTAGTTTAGCCTATTGATTGGTTTTGTGTAGTGAGCATGCATTAAAAGTTTTAAAAGGTAACTTGATTTTAATAGAATAACAATCAAAAGTTGATTTCTTATATGTTTATACTTTCCATGACTGTGCTCATGAGCAGTACGTAGCTATTTCCTCACACCATTTATGGCTCTTTTCTCACAATCACTGGAATTTCTGGATATTGCGTACACGATGACAGTTGGACTTTCGGCCTACATGGATGGACTTGAGTCCCCATTGAGATATGATGTACGGGGTGAGCCTGAGTTTTGGCACTTTTTCCTTAATCACTATAATACTGATGGGCTTGTTACGAGGTTTTGCATCTAGGTTTGAGTTCCTCCACGGACCCCAGTGATCCGGGTACCCTACTTATGGTATGACGCACAGCCCAAGGGAGGTGTATACGAGGGAGTAGTGGTATATGGTTTGAGTCCTCGATGGGTCCCTCTTGATTTGTAAATATCCCAGAAAGGGAGCATGTTGGCACGTATTTACTTTTCCAGCACCCTTTGTATTTTATCCCTACACATTTATTGGTACCTTACGAGACTTACAAGGGAAGCACATGTTGAGTTACTCAATTTCCTATTGTACCTACCGGTAGAATGGATGTTGGTTGGGTTTGTTTGCTAGTAAACTTTTTTGTTCCTTTCTAACACTCATAGGTTCCATTCACACACTTACTGTATTTGTTGTTAGCTTGTCTTGTTGATAGTTTATGTATTTCCTTATATTTCCTTCCTTGTGTTGATCACGATCTGCTTGTCGCCCGAGTCTATAGTTCATACCTTGTTCGTAGCTTTCCTTCTTACTTGTTAGCTAATACTACGCACACTGATATTTGACCCCTTTACTATGCATACTAGCTATTACTGCATTACCCTAGTTCTGTTTCTACATTGTGTGCCACACTTTTATGCTTACTTTTTTCCGGTTGACCTATAATGCCTAATGGGTACCCATTATTTTTGGTAATAATGTTACACTTTTGCATATTTTCCTGATGCAGATCTGAGTACGAGTCCGCAAGATGGACGCGATCGTGTAGACTAGCTTGGTGTTGTTCAGAAGATACGGTGAGAAGTTGGCGTTCATGCCGACCGATCTTCCTTCTGTTTCTATAGGTGTTCTACTTGGAGGCTGAGTAGCTATTTATTTTTTGTAGTTACCCCATTGTGGGTTGTATTTTGTACCTTTCTGTATATAGATGCTCTACCACTACAATACCAGGTCCTGGAAGTGATATTTAATTGTGTATTTTTGTGTTCTACTTCTAGTTCTTCTCTTCATCTCCTTTCCTTTTTTAATTTGGGGTTCTTGGTATTGGCCCACCGCTACTTGCTAAGGTCCAGGGTTAGGCTTGTCTACAGGTGAGGTGTAGATGCCATCAAAACTTAATTTACGAGTCAGACACAAAATGTGATGATTTTTTTCACATTCCTTCTAAAATTTCAACATGAATATAATGGCACTACCAAAGAATCAAATGATTTCATTATATTTTTGTGATATTATTAAAACCCAATGATAAAAAACTCCAAACTCTGAACAAGTACCCAAAATTCATAAGAGACATCTTGAACACAAACCACATATGAAAGTAGGATGATTTTGACATTTCATATTCAATAGAACCATTGGAATGGGTATCTGAGGTGTCCTCGGTCTGATATCCACCATGGTCAAGACAGAATAAAACCTTTTATCAAATGATAAAAATACCCTATGAACCTCTAAAATATTATCCCAACCTTTTCCTAGATCAAAAACCACCTCCTAAATCCAGTGGGATTGATGAAAATTGAATCCAAGCACTCTAACGTAAAATGTGGAGTCAAAGTGACCTTTTAAGTTTAAATATCCACTTTATCTCATCTAACGGTCCAGTTTTAAATGTCTAAAATTAAAATTGTATGACTTCCTAGACTAAAATCTATATTCCGAAGCTGATAAAACTAACAAAATTCAGTTTTGATACTCAAAACTCCAAATATTGACTAAAAGCAACCATTTCTATTTCAAATCCTTCAAAAACTCAATATTTCTCAAAAGTCACAACATTTTACTTCAGTTAATGAACCAATAAAACTAATGGATCAAAAATGACTTGAAGAAACTATTGGGAAGGCTTAAATGGAAAAATTCAAAGAGAAGTAGAAAATGACATTGAGGGTCATTATAGTAACCAAATCCAGTCTTCTACTATTTGTGCTTTTGGAGGTATAGTTATCATATGGAAAAATCAATACCTCGGCATTGATGACATATTGATCTAACCTCAAGATATAAATATGTCTATTGAGGTGAGTTCTCCCATTCTAGTTGGTTTTTCAGTATTATCTATGCTAACAATAAATTTGAGGATATACTAAACCATTGGAACAACATTGCTACCCTTCGATTCCATTGGCCACCTAATTGATAATGGGTCGCTAGTTGGAGGTGACTTCAATGAAATCCATAAGTCTAGAGAGAACATGAGTTACATTATTAATAACACCAGGCTAATCACTTCTAGGGTTGCTTAAAAAACTATAGACTAGTAGACCTAGGACTCAAGGGTAGCAAATACACCTGGAGTAATTAAAGGTATATAAATAGGCTAGGCCTCATCCTTGAAAGACTTGATAGATTCCTTGACAATGAAAACTGGATTCATCTTTCCCTTAAAGATAGCCTAACCCACCTTCTTAGAAGCCACTCTGACAATTGATCAATCATTTTAGGGTGGAAATTATCTGGTGATCTCGAACCAGGGAAGTGATATAGAAGAAAAAATCAAGGCTCGTTGGGATCTGTACCTACAAAAGTATAGAAAGCAAGGGAATTAATATAAAAATAAACAGTGAGTATCCAGCAAGTATCCCTAACATGCTCTAAATTGAATGATGGTGAGTCACCAACTACCCCAACATACCCACCAAAATCCTCCAGACACCGTGTTATAAATTATTCTATAACTAGCAATTAACAATGAAAATAAGTGGTGATAGATAAAGTCCATAGGGGATTACAATAATAAAGCTATCTACTAAGATGGGACCAACAGTAATGATCTAGAATCAGCTAAAGAAGTATCAACATAAGTCCATGAACTGTTAACACAATAAAGTACAAACATCTCCTTGTCAAACATCTCAATAGATAAGTATCAATATCAGAGTAATCAATCGCGAATGAATCCATACATAAATCATAAAGTATCAAACAAAATGTCCCTAGCCAACTCAAGATGGTACATCAATAATTAGGTGAAACAAAATAGAACCATGCCAATCACAAAGACTCATCCTTAGCCCATTTGGAGGCGGGCCTCCCTCCCTAAGTCTATGTTACAACTCATGAGAAAATCCCACTCATTGTGGTATGGCCTTGTACATAGAGTCCATAATCCCATGATCAGTTTTAACTTATATTTCCAACTGTGGTAGGAAGGGTACATCCGAGGCAACTAAGGGAAGGACTTGTGAGATATGTTTTTATAAGAATAGGACAATGTAAATAATCCATCAATAGTAGTCTCAACCATTTTATTACTTCGATCTCATCTGGACCCATTAATTTATTTCAACTCATCATCAATAAAGGAATTTCTTACTATTTTTCATCACTTTCAGGAGGCTTTTCATTTCAACTTCAAGAGAATATAACCCATATCATCACCTTGGAGCCACCTAGTCCTATAATTTTATCATAATCAACCATCCCAGGCTCATAATATCATTCCAACAACAGAATAAGTGAGGCAACTCAAATTCAACATCGAATGAGTGTAAGGAACAAACCACATCAGACAATCTCACATAGTATGAAATCAATCATGTAAACAAGTCAATGCATGTGCAATGAAATAACATGCAATATGGTGCATATATGTCATTAATATCAATAGTCATGTCTCATAGAAATAATTAAATAACATACAAACCCTCGCATCTCGGTAGGTTGGTAAGATCTAGACAACCCATCACCTCGTACCCTAGAAAAAATCCCATGTGGGTCCATAAAAACTAAATAATATATAATCTCTTAATCATATCATGTGTCGCCCATCAACTCGTACCCCCAATAGAAAGCTTGGTGGGTCAATAAGAACTAGGCAGTATATCATCTTATAATCATATCAGAATTCTCTTTGTTTTTGTTTTTCATTATATAGAATGCCATCATGCGCCTCATAAACCATATTCCATGTCAATGATCAATACTCATCAATGCATGGGGAAATTTCACATGAAAATCATGGAAAAACTCAATATTATTCAATAAATCAACAAGGACACTCATGGGTACAACAACAAAAGGAATCATATAAATTCAATTAAAGCCACTAAAGGGCATAAAATCAAGTAAGTAGGTAATCAAGTTCAATAGAAATAATTGGGAATCTCATGGCCAAACAAATATTACAATCCATTAACTTTTATGTCTGCTTTATTACCTTAAACTAGATCTTGCATGCTTTACTCTAGTATCCAGATGAATACTTATCACATCATGCACATAGATACCCCCAAGTAGTCCCCGTTACTCCTTATTTTAAGAAAATATCATAAAATACCTAAGATACTTTGTAAGAGAGTCAAGAGCCTTCACTTGTCTTAAAAAGTGAAGAAACAGCTCAAGAAGTTCCCTTGCCTTTTTGTCGAACCTGCGAATCCATAAAATCTTTTCAAATATGAGCTAAACATGAGAAAAAAATGAATATTAATACCCATATTGATATTCTTAAAATCATATCTAAAATTGATCTCAAAATTCAAAATTGAGAATCAAGGGTAAATATAGAATTTTATTACAAAAATCATGTTACCCGTGATTTTAGAAAACACCCATGAAATCTTATAAAAAATCAAGTTGAGATTCACCCTCAAATGTTCAAAAACTCAAAATAAAAGTTCACGGAGAAACCCCCAAATTTGGGTTTGAAATCCAAGGTTTTGATGCTAAAATTACAAAATAGTAAATGGGTAATGAAGGTTTAGTGTTTAAAAAGCTTACCCAAGAGTTCTCTTAAAAATCACCCTTAGAAGTATTCAAAATCAAGTTCTTAATGGTCAAAAATAAAAATGAGGAAAAATTGATATGGAGGAATAGAAATGGGCTTAGTTTCTGGCTCTACGTCAATTGCAAAATTCATGTCACCATCAGGGGGAGCAGCTGGAATATATAAAAGGAAGACACCAGGAAACTCAGAAAAGATGGTGTAGAATCTAACCTAGGAGTATCACTGTTGGTGTCTCATATGAAGGCCAAATAAGAGAGGAAACCTCTATCAATCAGTCTTTGGGCACGAAGGAAAGAGATCACTCTACAAGAGTAGGAACCATTAGAACCATTCCACTTAGTCTTCGAAACACCATGCATATCTAGAGTAACCGTCTTGGAATAAAAATCCAAAACTGCATAGTGAGGAGAAAGTTAAGCCATACTCAGAATGATGTTGAAATCTACCTTGCGAAAATTGTTCAAGTCTACCCAAGTGTTATAGCCCACCATAGAAATAATATAGGATCGGTACACCCGATCCACCACTAAAGAATCTCCTACCTAGGTAGAAACATGCAAGGGAACTGGTAGGGGATTACATATCATATCAAATATGACAACAAAGTATGTAGACACGTAGGAATTTATAGATCCAATATCAGATGATATTGACGTAGGTTGATGCAACACCAGAAAAATACCTATGATGAATGCATCTGAGGCTTCTACCTTAGGTCTGACAAGGAATGCATAGATTTATCCTCTACCACTACCAAATGCGGCACTGCCTCGACCACCTATCCATGGCACTATGTTCCCACTGTTATCCTTACTAGAAGTCCAGCCACCTCTACCTGTTAGTTCTCTACCTCAACCTCTAGCTAGAGGTGCTAGTGATATAGTTGGGTATTTGTGAAATAGGGTAAGTTCCATGACCAGAATAAGGACAACGTATTATCAAGTAACTCATATCTCCATAAGTAAAATACAATCTCGGAGCTGTAATATACAGAGATGAACTAGATGGCCCTAAATGGCCACCATAACCTGACTACCTCTGCTGAGAAATCTGAGAAGGATGATTCAAATTAGAAAAACCACGATTCAAAAATACACTATTTGAAGCCTGCATAACTGTCTGAAATACAGTACTCTGGGGAGGGTAAAAACCCATCCTCTCCTGAAAAACCTCCTACATGTGATGAATGCATCTGAGGCTTCTATATTAGGTCTACCAGGGAAAGCATAGAAATATCCTCTACTACTACCAGATGCGGCACAGCCTCGGCCACCTCTCCATCGCACTATGTTCCCACTGTTATCCCTACTAGAAGTCCAACCACCTCTACCTGTTAGTTCTTTACCTCAACCTCTAGTTGAAGGTGCTAGTGATGTAGCTGGGTATTTGGGAAATAGGGTAGGTTCCACGACCAGAATAAGGACAATGTATTATAACGCAACTCGTACCTCCATAAGTAAAATAAAATATCGGAGCTGTAATCTACAGATATGAACTAGATAGACCTAAATGGCCACCACAACCTGACTACCTCTACTGAGAAACCTGAGAAGGCTGATTCAAATTAGAAAACCTACGATTTGAAAATACACTCTTTGAAGCCTGCATAATTTCCTGAAATGTAGTACTCTGGGGTGGGTAAAAACCCCTCCTCTCCTGAAAAAACCTCTACTCCCGTATGATACACCAGAAAATTATTTGGATGTACAGGACCTCTTATCTCTCCTATCCCCAAACTCCTCCTTCTCTATTAAATGTTCATCCTTGGCTATACCAACTATATTTACAAAAGATATCCCCTGATGGAAAAATTTGAACATTTCCATACGAACTGTATAATACAACCCATGAAAAACTAATAAATCTTCTCATCTGTGTCAGCAAAAAGTGAATCAGTATTTCTAGATGAGGCACAGAGATAGGTCTCATACTCTTTCACTAACATGTCACCCTAGGTCAAGCTTTCAAATCTATTCCTGCTCTCTACTCTCACGTTCTAAGGAATGTATTCATCATAGAAGGCTTATGCAAACTAATTCCAAGTAACCGGAGGAAACCCAACCGATCTGTCCTCCACATAAGATATCTACCACTTTCATGCTAGCCCTTGAAACTTCAAGGATGTGAAAAGAATACCGTATGAATATTCCAACCTTACTCTCTCCAACAACTCTTCGCAAGTACCCACGAACTCAATAGCCTCGTATGCTCTACCACTCTAAAATAATAGGGGATCCATTTTCTAATGTTCGTCATCTTTCATAGCTTCCCCAAGAAAAACTAGGGCTCCAAGACCTGGTAACTGTGCTCCATCATCTTTGTAAACTAATGGTGGTTGTCCCACCTAGTCATGTATAATAGGAATCTACTACTGCTGATTTGTGATCTGAGCCTCTATACCATCCTGAGAACCTCGAGATATACCATATACAACCCCACCCTAGTCTAAAGTCTCAAACACACCCAATACTCAAAGTAAGGTCTCCTAAAGTAATAGCATGGAAATAATATTTGAGGTTGTTTGTCTACCGCTATCTTGAATTTCAGGCTCATGGGATGCTTCCAGTCCTCTAACTTATTCCTAACCCTGGATTAGTGTCTCATTAGTAGGGATGGCCTCACATCTCTCCGTGGACTTGGTACTAGCCATCTGTTCACCAAATAAACCATATATTAATACTCAAACGAATACAATGCAAGATAAAAGTAAAAGAAAGAAGCGATTAAATATTAAATGTTTTGTAGCCTTTCGTAGATAGGTAATGAATGTCTCTGCACCGATCCTCAAGACTTCTAAACTTTGGGTTGAACACATGTAAGCCTTATGAACCTAATGCTCTGGTACCAACTTATCATAACGCAAATCGTAAACAGAAAAAATATATGGAAATAAATAATAAACCCACGGTTTATGAACAACAAGGGACTGGTTACCCCCACCTTTGAATTGATCTTGTGAGACACTGTAAACTCTAAAACAAACAGTCAACGGAAACCCAACTTAAATCCACAAATGGAAAATTCTTTGATTGAATGTGTAAAAGAAGTTATCAAGCAATTAAGGGAATTAGCCCTCAATTACGCACTACGATTATGCTAAATGACATCTAACGCTAAACTAAGCTATAAACTACACTATCAATGGAGTTCATATCAATTCATCAATGTCTACTGAAAATAATACAATACTACCTATTTATAGTTGTCTAATTAGTCAATAAATACAATTGAGCCCAAAAGTGACTTAATATGACAAAACAGTCCTTCAAGTCTTAAAGTTGTCACATTGACCACTCAAGTTTGGGTCCTATC
>JBDJHY010356488.1:2937-14226 GCA_039654485.1 Withania somnifera | reverse complement strand
ATTTGACAAATTTAGGGCTTACCCAGTAGGAACTAAAGTGATAGTCTATACCGATCATGCTGCGATCCGGTATTTGTTTCATAAGAAGGATGAAAAGTCGCAATTGATTAGGTGGATTTTATTTATTTAGGCGTTTGATCTTGACATTCGCAACCACAAAGGTTGTGAAAATCAGGTGGCTGGTCATCTGTCCAAACTAGAAAAATCATTCACACATCAAGGAGCAAAGGTAGATTAAAGAAGAATTCCCAGATGAATAATTGATGAACATATCGACAGAAAAGTTGCCATGGTACGTAGACATAGTGAATGTATTGGTGAGTGGGGTTTTTCCACATGGAGCCACTAGTCCACAAAGAAAGCGACTGAGCTACGACTGTAAGTTCTATTTAGGGGATGAGCTATTCTTGTATAAGCAAAGACCAAATCAGCTTATCAGAAAGTGTGTGCTAGAGTGTGAGATGAATTGATATTCTGGATAAATGTCATCCTTTGCCTTATGGGGGACAACATGGAGGGGAGCGCACTGCACATAAGGTACTTTAGTCAGGCTTTATTTGGACTTTTTTATTTAAAGATGCTATTGCATTTGTGAAAAAACATTAACAATGTTAGAGGATGGGGTCAATCTCAAGATGTAACGAGATTCCTTTGAACAATATCTTTGAAATTGAAATCTTTGACGTATGGGGTACTGCTTTCATGGGGACTGGATATGTGTCAAAATGGATGGAGGCAACTGCACTATCCACAAATAATGTGAGACTGGTACTAAAGTTCGTGAAGTAGAAGATCTTTACAAGATTTGGCACCCCATGAGCTATTATTAGTGATAGTGGGTAATATTTTAGAAATTCATGGTTTAAAGGTTTGTTGAAAAAATATGGGGTGACGTAAAAGGTAGCCACTACCTATCACCCCATACTAGTGGGGAAGTAGATCTTTCTAACAGGGAGATAAAGCAAGTTCTCCAAAAGAGGGTAAATGCACAAAGGAAGGATTGGGATGAGAAACTTGATGATTCCCTTTGGGCATATAAAACTGCATTCAAAACTCCTCTCGTTACTTCATCGTATTGATTAGTATTTGGGTAAATGTGTCACTTGTCAGTAGATTTGGTGCGTTGAGCGTATTAGGATATCAAGAGGTTAAATTTTAACTTCAAGGCAGCCATAGAGAAGAGGATGTTGTAGCTACTTGAGCTTGAGGAGTTTAGGCTCAATGCTTATGAGAATACAAAGTTATACAAGGAGAAAATAGAGAAATGACATGATAAGCATTTGTTAGAAAGATCATTTAAGCCGGGAAAGCAAGTGTTCCTGTTCAATTCAATGTTGAGGTTGTTTATAGATAAATTTTGCACCAAGTGGATGGGGCCATTCATAGTTGTAAGTGTAACTAATCATGGAGCTGTGGAGCTCAAAGATTATAAGTCTAGCAAAACGTTTTTGGTCAATGGGTAGAGGGTCAAGCCTTATTGGCCCAATATTGATTTGGGTTACATCTATTGATATGTTGAACACGTGATATTGAGTGGGTCGTGCCACGATGTTAAATAAGGCGAGGGGAAATTTGTGATTTGCATCATAATATTTAATTTGCTTATGTCTTTTAATGATTTTTCTGTTGGTTTTTAGGTACATGAAGACACGGAGGCATGAGGGTAAGTTACATGATGGATAAAATAATGAAAAAACCAAGTATGGATCAATCATGATGGCTATCACGCCGTGATGCACATTATGATCGACCACTGGAATGCTAGAGTTCCATCACGATACACATTCTATCGTGATGTAACTCTGGATATCTGAGATTTCTATTAGGATACACATCACGATGTGATTCATATTGTGATGCAACTCTGGATAGATAGATGTTACATCACGATAGGCATCATGATGCATATCATAATGTAACACTAGTTAGGAAAAACCTCTATCACGATGTATATCATGTTGTGATAGAGGCAATTTTTTCTAGAAATTCAATTTTAACCCACCAAATAAACCCGACCGAGTTGGGTTATATAAATACATAACCCAACCATCATTCTCCCTCTTTCCATCACGCCGTATAACCCTCTATTTCTCTAAAAAAAAGTCTTTTCTTGTTCTCTCTAACTCCAACTCTATTAATCTTCAAGGTCATTCATTACAAGTAAGTTTCCTAATCCCTTTTACTTTATCTATATTGGATTTCATTACTTTGGGTATATGATTTCCTACTAGCCTAGGCCATTCTCAAGCATGCAACTTGACATTAATGAACGACCATTTTTATTGCCATGGATTGTGTTGAAGAAGCACTTTTGGTTATGTTGTGTGTGCAACTTGAGTTTATGGCTTAATTCATGATTTGGGAATTGAATTTGCTTTAATACATTGTGGGGTTTATAACGGTTTGGAGAATGAGGTCTCTGTTTATTATTTGTACATATTATTGTGAACTCCACCAGACCTTATTAACTATTGTTGTGAATCATACATTTTGTTAAAGGTTGGGAATGTATTATTTTTTGCAATCCTAGATTCTCACACACCGATCACCACACTTATGTGCAATTCTAAAGATATTCAAACAAGATCCAGATATAGTTTCCGTAGACTACATAGCACTCTTGTTCAGTATGGTACTTGTTCATACACCTTTGGTTACTTCTCCTTCCTCTAGATGATAGCCACTAGCCCTAAGTGTTTTTATAAGAATTTTCAATAACATGAGAGTTTGTAGAAATTTTGTATGGAACAATACCATGACTTTCATACTTGTATCGAAATAGACTAATGCTTTTCTACATATCTAAACTCTATAGCTACATTATTATCTTAAAGCTATCAACATACGACTTATTGTGCATGTTACATTCAATTTGACCAACAATGACATACTTTATTTATCCAGGCATTAAAGTTGTGATCTTTGAAAAATTACAACGTTGGAGGACCTGTCATCACGATTTCTAGTGTAGCTTCTAAGTGTTGAAGAGCACTTGGTTATGTTGTGTGTGCAACTCGAGTTTGGGGTGTGGGGTTGATATTGTTACTTATTTCATGATTTGGGAATTGACTTTTCTTGAATATATGTTTGTGGTTGATAATGGTTTAGAGCATGAGGTCTCCATGTATTATTTGGACATAGTAGGAGTACTTGGTACATTTTTCTTACTTGTAACATACCTTGTATATGATTGTTGATATAATGGGTTTGAGTGGTGCACTTTGTCACATTACAACTTTGCTAATGCACATCATGAAATGGAATTTTGAATACCTCAAATTCGTTGATGTGACAAATAGTTGATTGTTAAGTGTAAGGTGGTTTACACTATTCCGCCATTGTATGCTACATAAAGTGTGTGCTATATATGAATGTGTGGATGGTAAAGGTAATAATAGGATGAAATGGTAACAAAGTGACAGCCATGTGCAAAGGATGATTGACTGAGATAACTTGAATGCATGTATCAAAAACTTATACTTAAAATGGTAAGATAAGGGGACTCTAATGTACCTTATATATTGATTGTCAGTTGTGATTTTCTTAGACCTTAAGTTTAGGGTGATTCATACTGCCCATTATTGTGTCTTATGTGTTTATCAAGGGCTATGCTAACTTAGGTTACTCTTTTGACAGGAAAATGCCACTAAAAGCAAACAGACCAGTCCACCCACACCAAGTTGTTATGGCTGATTCTAGTTCAGTTCGTGCAACCTCTAAGCTAGCTTGATGCACCTCTTCTGAGGAGCCACCCCTTGTGGAACCTCCAAGGGTGAGACATCGAAGATTCGATATTTCCTCTATGGTGGATTCGGGCAAATCCTGGTACAAACTAAATTTAGGCACTAGGTACCTCCCTGTGGAGAAGATTGACAAGGCAAGCTTAACTATAGAGTTCCTCTACATATTTATCCGCATTCGGAAGTTGGGATGCAAGTTCATATTTAAGGTCCAAGATGAATGCAATATAGACCTGGTCAAAGAGTTTTACGCAAATTGGAACCCAAAAAAAACTAACGAAGTCAAGGTGCGAGGGCACATATTTTGGGTGATGGTTGCTTTCGTTAATAATTTACTGAATACCAATGATGAAGCTAACATGGCATCATTGCGTGATTTTTGGAAGCACCCACCTTATCAGAACATTCTCCACACTCTGTATGTTGTCATCTCACAAGCTTGATGGATCCAGAATGCAAATGGGAACCACACTGCCCTTTCATTTTCACACTTCAAAAAAGAAACCCGTTGCTGGTTGAAAATTATCAACCTTTGCCTATTGCTGATAAATTACTACACCACAGTCATACAGAGCAAGTTGTACCTTGTGTATGCCTTAATGATAGGCATGGACATTAATACTGGTAGAGTAATATGTGCTATAATGAAAAAGTCAAGGTACCATAGGAGGTAGAGGTATAGTGGTGGCATGCTGATGTAGATTTTGAGAGGTCAGGGTGTTACGAAAGATCTAGAATATGCCATATATCCTTTGATTCTGAAGGTTGTTGATGTTACTAAAAGTAAAGTAGCAGCTGAATAAGTAGGAGGATAGAAAATGACACAACAAGAGTGTAATGCCATGTATGAGAGTTATTTTAGCTTCATGTATGGAGTTAAGATGCTTAAGCTATGGATTGGTGGTAGGTCTACGACTGAAAAGGAAATCAACACTATACACCAACAGTATTCAATGAATGATCATGCCAAAACCATGTGTAAGATTGGTCCTAGTTTTGTAGAGCCCACAGATGATGATATACCTCCGATGATGAGTACGCACAGGATGATTTGGATACAGAGAAAGATAGTGAAAATGATGATGGTGGCAATGGTGGAGATGTTTATGTTATGTATGGTGAGGATGATAGCTCCAAATCTCAGACCTAGAGGATCCCAAAGAATGACTAGGGAGTTCTTTTATCTCTTTTCTTTTATTTTGTGCACTAGGGAAAGTGCTTGACTTTAAGTGTGGGGTGGACTATAAATCCTAGATATGTTGATTGTGTGTGGGTAATTTGTGTGTATGATTTTTTTTGTTTTAAATTTAGAGTTTTTCGTGTTGTAATAGTTATTTTATTTTTTATGTTTATTTTTAGGGTTCCTTAGTTTTTCTTGCCAGCTCTTTTCTAAGGACAGTCCCCTTCATCCAGAATATTATAGTTAATTTTATTATTTTTTTTCTTTCTAGTCATATATTAAGGGACATTTTTTGATGATGGATGGATGAAGACCATCTTGAAATAAACACTCATATATAGGAATAAAGTAGGTGGAACGCTGCAATGGTTAAAAACACTAAGTACATTAGATATTGTGTCTAACTTTGGGAAATCAAATACCTTTGAACAAAAATTGAGCCTAATTAGTCTGATACCTGGATAGAGATGCCCACGATATAACACTTGACACAAATAGAAATATGACTTAATAATGGGAGACCATTCAATTAGTTCTTGATTTAAACTCAATTGTTGTGGACATCAGTCAAACTAAAGTGCCAATTGAGTTGAGGATTCATGCATATTTCATGTTTTGGACCTTATTTAGAATTTTTCCTGCATGTTATTAAAGAGAAATAAAAGTATTGCTCTAATTAGAAAATGATATAGGAATTCGTTGATATGTCTTGTTAAATTTTAGCCTATTTAGATATCATATCACTAGTTATCCCTTAGAGCCTATTGTCTGTTCTTTGGTTGTCGTAACTTTTCCTAAATCCTTTTTATTGAATCCATGATTTTTTCACCCTTTTTTCTTTAGCACTGGGACATAAACTATGATTTGAATTGTAAATCTAAATGAAGGAAAATGGAGAAAAAGGAGTATCAATGAGAGTAATATGGTAGGGAGGCCCTCTTGGATAGAATGCCTATACAAAAAGAAAATTGTCTTTAGAAACAAAGGTGATAAGGAAACAAAGAAAAAGAAAAAATGCTAGAAATAAAAATAGAGAAAGGTATTCTTTAAAAAAATGAGAAGTTAGTAAGAAAAAATGATCTAAGAAAGGACTAAGAAAAATAAAGTGCAGAAATAATGGGTGTTGAAGTGTTAAAAATGTGAAGTGCTTAGGGAAGTGTAAGTCACTATGATATAGTTCTCCTATCCATCCCTTAGCCAACATTACGACCTATTTAAGTCCTATTTGGTTCAAGTCAATCATGATTAATTAGTGGACATTTACATAATGAGTTTTCTTGTGAGTGTTAGAGTTTTTATGAATGCTAAAGTCCGTAAACGATATGCAATTCTATGAATTGATGTGTGTGTGGACTATTCTTTCTCATGAGGGAAAAAATAGGGATTCATGGTGTACACAATTGATTCGTTACATCAAGGTGTCAAGTTGGCCTACGAATCCTAATTGTGTTAAGTAATGTGGTGGTGTATGTTCTTTATCTAGGGGTCTATCTTGTTGCTATTTTGGTTAATGGTTTGAAGTGATGAAATTCCAATTAAATTGTTAGGACATAACCCGGTGTATCATGTGAATTTAGTCACTGACCTTTAGGTTGGCTTTGTAATACGTAAGAGATTATTCAAGGATGAACAAAGTCTAAGTGTGGGGTGGTGATCTTAGGTATATAAATATGCCTTAGCGCCATTAAATTCCCAAGTTTTAGCTTGGATTCAAGAACAATTATGTGTTTTTGGAGTGTCTTGTTAATGAATATGTGTTTAGAATTACTAACCCTCATGAGTAGCCTATTTCAGAAGTATGTGAAGCATCAAGAAATGGAGACCAAGAGGAAATAGAAGATGAAATGAGCAGGGATCAAATGTAGGAAAATTGTGCCCATCACGATAGGTATCACAAAGTGATGGATATGCCATCACGATTGGGATCACGTCGTGATCCCCTGTTTTCGTTTGCTAAAAATGCTGCATACTTGTAGGTTAAATTGGGGGGAAAAGCGTCATTCTATGAGATGACTATTTAAACCTTTATGAGACATTTTTTGGTGGTGTGAAGCACTTGGGATAAAAAGGAGTAAACTGAGAAGACACAACACAACCTAGGGTTACATTCTATTCCTTAATTCTTGTATTATTATGTTAAGGATGATATTTTATAGATAAGTATAAGTTGGTGGCTAAAAACCCTTGTTCTGGGGTTATGGCTAACACATGATTCATGATATTAGTTTAACATAAACAATTGATTACCTCTCATATTGATTGTTCTTACACTGTTGTATTAATCTATTTTAATAGTCGACCACCATTAGAATATATCTATAACTCTGAAAGTGCACTAATATAGGAATCTGAAGAGTGGAACAAGAGTGTATAGAGTGAGATCATATTTATTGATGCTAAAATTAGATAATTTAATATGATTTGCAACTAAGACGAGATCTTGTACTTAGTTGACTCACTTGGTTAAATAGGGAAGACATCTACAATGCATTTATACTAAGTCATCACAACACAAGTCAATCGAAGTTGTTATGGGATTTGTATAAATAGTGATTAGAGGACTATATATCCCTAGTGCATAATTTTCACCCCTGAATCAACATTAGAGAAATAAATGATGTTTATGGAAAACTGAGATCATGCACGAATATGTGCAATACCATAATCATGGAACGTTTGTCCATATTGTTAACACTTGCTATTTCTTCCCAAGTCTCATGTAACTTTCCATAGTTAAAGCTTAGACTATTATAAAAACCAAACCTCTTATACTGTTGCACACAATTTCATAAATATTGAATTGCCTACAAGATTTATTTACAATACTAATATATAATATCAAGTTCGTGAGGGTTCGATATCCAGCTCGAAAGAGCCACTATATTACTTGTAAGACCACGTACACTTGCGTAGGCGATTGGAGGCAACAGTTATATGGTTTTAGGTGGCACCTAAGTTGTGATTTCCATGTGTGGATTGGATTTTACGCCTTTGGAGCTTTGTTAGGCGGCTTTCTTATGGTCCAAGGGATAAATTCCCTTGGTAGGTGGACCTTTTTTTTACCCTAGATTATATTTTAATACCCTTACCTTTCCTTACCATGAGTGGAGGATAGTGTTCGTAGGGTCCTTTTGTTCTAGTGCATGAGAAAGAAACCTCTTAGTAGTAGATCCTAGGGAGGGACTTGAGTTGTTCTTCTAGTTTAGCCTATAGATTTTGTGAGATGCTAGAGTTAGGCCTTCTTTATTAGGCGAACTTAGTGAGTTTTCAGGCATGGAAAGGTTACCCTGCTCTCCCCATATTTGGGATTATTTTAGTATGTTTATACCTTAGCCATGAACTGTGTATCTCAATAGATTGATAGGGGTTCTAAAGGTCATATCAATCGAGGTCTGCCTTATGTTTGGGCTAGTTAGTAGTCACTTGGGGGTGTTTCTAGTATTATGGGTATGAAGTTCTTCATACTTATATTGTTAGATTATGGTAGACCAGGGTGATCAATTTTTGTTAGTAAGTGACTCTCCTATTTTGTTGATTTCTTCAGTTCAGAGTGATCTCTAGAGTGGCATCGTTACCCTTTTCCCATATCAGGTTTTTTGGGGTTGATTATTATCCTTTGAGTTCTTTCAGCTATGGTTGCTTGTCACTAGTTTTGAGACCGCAAGTGTGTAATAGTCTTGGTAGATGTTAGTGTTTATTTAGTGGTGGATCGAGGTTGTAGTATCCTAAGGGTTTCTGTAATCCAGTTATGTGATTCATTATTAGTTTTAGTTAGTGGATGTGACCGTATAAATTTGATCTACGTGAGTGGTTACTGGGTTAGTTCTTTTGTGATTGTTGTGCTGGACTACTGATTATCTTATGCCAGGTAATGAGTTAGTTTCATGACTATGTTCTTTTTATGAGAGTCAAGAGACTTCCAGATTCTGAGTTAGGGAACTTTATGTTAGCAAGTTTTTAGTAGTTGGAGATTCCTACATTCTTGGTCTACGATGATTGTTAGCTTTGAATATTTGGCATTCTGATGATGTTATGACTAGGTTGTTATAATGTGTGTTATGAGGCGAAGATAGAAGCTTTAGCAGTGATCTGAGGCTACTACTAATGTGTGAGTGGTATGACAGGTTATATTAGGGTGATTGTGTCCTTGCATTTCAAACAGTTTGGAGTTGATTCCAGGTTGATTTTGATGTCTGGGGTTTACATTTCCACCATGGATTTAAATCTAGGCCGAGCATAGGGCTGGCTTGGCAGGCTGGGCTAGCACTATTTATGGTACCTACTGTTGTTGATTTTTTATTGGTGTGAGTTGCCTTTTGTAACACTATTGGTTGATTATACCTGATGGGATTGTAGTATACGGGTTTACTTAGCAGGCTTTTATCCAGTTTTTGATGGCCCGATGTAGACAGGCATTAATGTTTGCAACTCTAGAATTGATAATTGGATTTAGCCTATTCTTGTGAAGCCCATTATACCAGATATTCCATACATTTGGATATAGCTGGGATGTGTAAGGAATATCGTTACTTCCTAGTTTAGGGTGGTCTTTAGTTTATAAAAGATCCTAGTTCTAGAGGTTTTAGATAGTGATACCCTATTCGCATCTTGACTTGTTGAGTACAGTAGGCACTACTATTTTCACCACAGATTAATAGCCAGTATGAGTGGATTGTTCGGACACCTCAGGATACATGACGATGGTCTCCATCATAGCGTTCATGTGGTGTCATTTGAGATTTTCTATTTTGAGTTTGAGGGTGACGGGGCTTGGTATTTAGCCTGGGTTGAGTTTTCCCAATAACAGTTATCATCCTAGCATTCAGATTGTACTATTTGAGTCTATGTATCATATGTGTTGTAGTTTATATATTAGTGGGTACTTCAGTATTGAGAATTGATCCCAAAGGTCCAAGTGATTTGGGATGTCACAAAGAGGTAGACTTACCTTAGACTTTAACTTGCATAGAATAGATTGGGGAGCCATATAGATTGGGAACTTTGTTTCTTGAGTTTAGTACTGAGGACTTATGGATTTCGAGCTCAATTAGGGTTGTGAAAATTAGTGGGGTTGCCTGCAAATTATAGACCCAGCTTCATAGTTAGTGGCCACATCCCCTTGGTTCATTTTTATATGTGTCATATTCACTCTATGTAGTTATCATGAGTCATCTTGATTGGGCAACTGGTTAGTGGTACCAGAGACAGTCTGGGAGAAATACTGGTCATACCAGTTCATTAGATGTGTAGTTTAGTTAAGAAGGTTATTGATATGTTAAGGATCATCGTATGAGCTATTATGTTGATGTTTGTTCCCGACTCGAGTATTCTTTACTCCTTGATTTTCACAGAAGAAAGTTTCTTTAATGCTGGATATTGTAATGGACCTCGATGCCATTTCTATGGGTCCTGCTATTTTGTTATAGTTATAGAATTATTTAGGATTTCCCCAAGTCATTTATGACTTTCTCGGATCGAGAGGTTGGATCCCTGGCGGTTCTACGAGTTAAATTCTTTCATAATTATTTTTTTTGGGCCTTACTCAATTCATATGACCTCAAATATCCTTTTCATTAATTCCATTGAGTCTGGAATGTCAATTACATAAATATTTTATATGTGGAGTCCTATAATTGGACTATGTTTCAATTTTCTGTGCGTTTTTCAATTATCCCAAAATTTATCAGATTTTTGTCCGCGGGGACTGACTTATCAGCAAAAAGGACTGATAAATTGGTAACAATGCTGATTAATCGACTATTTTGATTTATTTATCGGTCCAAGCATTAACTGTATGTATAAATTTCTTTTTTGAGTTTTCTCGGCATTTTCACCAAAGTTCCAACTTTTCTTTGGTTTCTAACATAAATGAAGTATTATTGAAGTGGTTTAATTAAATTTTGTAGTGGTTTAGTCAAATTTTACTCCGTAGAAATGCGTCTACAATCATTTCTATATGGTAATTCTTTGTTCTTTTATTTTACAAACTTCTCGGGCTTATATTTTTTGATTCTGCCATTAAATTTAGTTCTATTTTATACCATACGAGTACAAGTTATGCTCTACGCATGGTTATAAATATTTTCATTTTCAAGCTGTTAGGGTTTATAGGCCCTGATTTTACCAGGATTTTGATCCTATTTTTTATATAGCAATATGGGTCTTGTTTTACTTGTATTGACATGTAGGTTATATTTTTGATAGACTCACATGATTCTGAGCTTCATACATGCTTTTGGATTAAGGAGCATGCTTTTCGTGGATATTACCGAATTCTAGATAGGCTATGGCCTAATTTTTTCATATTGGGTATTAATAGAGTATATGTATAGTAAAGTGCCAGCTCAGGGATGAGATGATTATTCGGGC
>JBDJHY010356271.1:0-29324 GCA_039654485.1 Withania somnifera | reverse complement strand
TAAAACACACTAAAAACTCAAAGGAGTTGATGAAACAAAAAACTAAGGCCGCTAAGTGAAAAGGACCCTAAACTCAAAAGGATCGATAGAAGCCAATCCAAGGATTTTCAACAAACCTACTCAAAATGATCTCGGACTCCCTGGGAAGAGAACCAATGACTCAACTAGCCCAAAATCAAAATTTCAGAGCTGGTGGAATCATCGGAATCCCAATTTGATGCTCCGATCACAAAAATACAGCACAGGTTTCAAAATGAGCTTTTGTTGGGTTGATTTCCACAAAACAACCTAATCTCAAAATGAAACAGGACACAAAATTAAGGTCCACCTAGACGAAATTTGATTTTCGAGCTAACAAAACTATCAAAATTTGATTTTGAGTATGTTTGCTAAAATTTCAATCTCGAGTTCCACTATTTCAAAATTAAATCTTCAAAATAGGGAAACTAAGATAACAAGAAAACGAGTCACAAGGGCAACGAGCTACCAGTCCAAACAAGTCATAAACGACTTGGGGAAACTACCAAACAACTCTAAGCACAGAAAAATATGGAAAGTAAAGAAATGGCCAGATGCTCATTACAATATATGGTTGTTTAATGCCAACCCATGCATAAAATAATACGAAAACTACAATGATAGAAATGCCATGAACGTAACTTTGTGCTAGGAGTTCCTTATGATATCAAATTTTATATAAACTACCTACACAATTTATAAATGATTATAGGACATAGTGTAACAACTAATAACTCCAAACGAGTGAGCCTAACCATGTATTTAGAACTGTTCAAATTCTAGCTTGAAATTTTGAGGTGTTACATTATCTCTGCCTTGGGATCATTTATCCTCGAACGAAGGATAAGGTTTAGGCATAAGAAGGACTAAGAGAAAAGACTTGATATTGTAATTGAACTCGACCTAACCAAGAAATTGCACTAAACTGGAGCCGAGCATGACTGAACATGAATATTAAGACATGAATATAGACATGGGGAAATATGATAAGGCTGACTGACTAGATATTGATCAAGTACATGGCACTTATTGAACTAAACAAGACATGAATAAGATGCTAATTTATATAAATTTATTAAATATTACTGATAATTACGTATTAAAGGTGAAATGGAGGATGGTACTGTATGAGAAGTTGTATAAAATATGAAAAGTCACGTGAGTATAATGCATGAGTATAAGAAAATAATATAACTAGGAAGAACTAGAAGAGTTGATCTAAATATGAGTATAATATCTTAGAATGTCTAGGGCCACACTTGTCAACCGAGTTATTTGATCATGAAGGATCACTACGAAAGAGAGCATGGCATTGACATGGATATTTTGAAGTCAAATCACATAATTACTTTTCAGTTAATTGGAATCAATGCCTTCGATATCTTCCTTGTAAGGAACTTAATGACACTCTAACGGAAATGATCAAAATAAAGAATCATGGGGAACCTTTTCAAATAAGAGTCACTATCATAGTTTTGGCATCATAGGCATCTGATCTGGGATCATAAAGAATGGAAGGCACGGGCTTGGAACTAGGCCCCACTTGAATCTGAAGTTTTCTACCATGATGCATTAGTGTAAAGGCAATAACTGGAAAGGAAACTTAGTTACCTTACACCATCTCTGCGTTACAAAGGAGTATATATGGTTACTTAGATATTCTATCCGCATATGAAGGATATGAATAAGATCAAAAGGTTACGAAACTCTAAACTGATTTTTAAAACATGGCCACCTATTATGGTTGGAGCTGATTAAACTAAGAGTAGAAACCCAATTGGAATACACATATCATGAACACATACAAGGAGTCATATGGAATTGACATTGGAATGAAATTTGGAGGAGTGAAACTAGAATAAATAAGGGAAATCACAAAGTCTATCTGTCTGATTTCTGAACTGACTTGCTAGGATGAATGAAACTACTAATATGAAACATGAAAACCAAGGCAAGAAATAAGAATAAAACTACTATCCTTATTTTATGCATCTGCTATATTTCAAACCTAACTCTATTTCACTAACATACTCTCCACATGAACTACTACACTTCACTAGCTGTGACTTCAAATTCTCTTAGGAACATACTACTCAAAACTTATGTGGACTAAGTATATCTACATCACTTTCCCTGTTCAGGCCTAACCCAAGGTATAAGGTACTATCTGAAATGTAATCTTACTAGTCTAGGCCATTAATTTCATATTCTATATCCACAAAAACGTCACTCCTTCTTATCCCCTCCATAGATCAATCTTAGGATCATATCAAGTGGTGCTAACCATAAATTAATTTGTTAAGCACTCATCGACACAATATTCAATCTTATTAATATCCTCACTTTATGGATTCCTCGAAGCTAAAACTAAATCGTCTAGGATATTCTTAACACCACAAAATCAAATACTCTACATGTTTAGTACAATAACATCATAAGTGACATAGGCATGTCAAAGATACTACTGAATAAGCATACATTATACTTCATCTTCATTTCAATACAATTGCTTTCACTGCTATCTACCACCATAAATGGGTCACTAAAAAAAAGGGACATGATCATATATAAACAATAAAATTTATGGACCAAGGTTCTACTATAGAACTCATACATGGATTTTAATGGAATATGCATTACTAATGGAAAGGAATACATCACTACTGCACTCTTGACACTCAAGATTGGATCTTAAAACTTACATCATGAAATAGGCTAAACATATGGGGCATAATATGGTATGGATTTATGAATCATTCAAAAACCTCTATAACCGACATCATAAGTAGACTGGGTTTCTACATCATGAGCAGGCTGGCTTGAGGATAATCATAATATAATAGTCACTTAGAATCATAAATAGATGTACTCAAAGTTTAGAGTAGATAATAGAGGATCCTAAGAATGAATTTTATAAGAGGTTTT
The DNA here is from genome assembly GCA_039654485.1 of Withania somnifera. Lineage (NCBI taxonomy): Eukaryota > Viridiplantae > Streptophyta > Magnoliopsida > Solanales > Solanaceae > Withania > Withania somnifera. The sequence continues at coordinate 26,381 of JBDJHY010356271.1, read as the reverse complement.
GATTTGAGCTTATACATGGCATGTCATGGATATGATAGTCACCTGGGGCTATCATAAGACCTTAGTCGATAATACTTAACATTTTTAAGGGAATGAATATGAATGAGTTCATAATACTTAACATTCTGAGAGGCACGAATATGAATATCATAGAAATGAATGCTTAGGCATCAAAGGTTAGAAAATTAAGGTCATGGAACAAGTTGTGTAGATGAGATATAATAGAAGTTGGATTCTTAAATCATATTGAAAAGTCTATATCTGAAATCACGAGCTAGCTAGATTTTTGTGTCATGAGTAAGACTGCACAAGTGAGGTATACTGTAGGTTGAATATATGGATCATACTGAAAGCTTTATAATTGAATTTTTTTGTGTTAGTTAACTGAATGAGACATGAGCAGGACTGCGATCACTATCTAGAATGGTTTTCCCTAATTTTGTTTTTGGAACTAAATATGGATGTGGATCTGTATAAGGGAACTAAATCATAGAATAAATTTGAGCATGACATGAATACATAAGATAAGGATAAGGCATCATATCTAATTAATGTACATGGAGTATGCTGCAATAAAAGTGGTTTGCCTTCTGGTTCTAACTTTGTATTAGAACTGCATTCTATTATGGCCACAATACTTGACTGGTTCTTCTTCTTACCACCCCCCTTAGGACAACAACTAAATTTCTAAGTTTTGGACTTCCACTCTAAATGGATCTATAACTAACCACCTTTACATGGTCAGACACTCCCTATACATATGAATGCCAAACTCCCTCTTTAAGAGCTACCACCATCTGTACTTAGATTCCTTCTAGGACTTAACTCTAAACTTGATATCTTCCTTGTAAGGAACTTGATGATACTCTAAGGAAAAGGATCAAAATAAAGAATCATGGGGAACCTTTTCTGATAAAATTCACTATCATAATTTGGGTATCTTAGCCATCTGATTTGGGATCATAAAGAAAGGAAGGCACGGGCTTGGAACTAGGCCTCGCTTGAATTTGAAGTTTTATAACATGGAGCATAATGTGAAGGCTATAGATGGGAAGAAAACTTAGTTACCTTACACCATCTCTATGTTATAAAGGAGTAGATGAGGTTACTTAGATATTCTATCCGGATATGAAGGATATGAATACGATAGAAAAGTTACAAACCTCTAAGTATGAAATTGATTTTTGAAATTGGGTACCTATCATGGTTGGAGCTAATTAAACATTAGTAGGAACTCAATTGGAATACACATATCAGGAACACATACAAAGAGTAACATGGAATTGACATTGGAATGAAATTTGGAGGAGTGAAACTAGAAGAAATAAGGGAAATCACTAAGTTTATCTGTCTAATTTATGAACTGACTTGCTGGAATGAATGGAACTACTAACATGAAACATGAAAAACAAGGCAAGAAACAAGAATAAAACTACTATCCTTTATTTGATGCATCTTCTCTCTTTCAAACCTAACTCTATTTCACCAACATACTCTCCTAATGAACTACTACACTTCACTAGCATTGACTTCAAATTTTCTTAAGAACATACTACTCAAAACTTATCTAGACTAAATATGTCTACATCACTTTCCCTAGTTAGGCCTAACCCAAGGTAGAAGGTACTAACTGAAATGTAATCATACTAGTCTAGGCCATTAATTTCATATTCTATATTCACAAATATGTCACTCCTTCTTATCCCCTCCATAGATCAACCTTAGGATCCAATCAAAGACTCTCTAACCATATACTAATCTTTTACCAAGTCATCACCAAAATATTTAAGATTATTAATATCCTCACTTTATGGATTCCTTGAAGCTAAAACTAAACTATCTAGGATATTATTAACATCACTAAATCAATAACTTTACACATTTAGTACAATAACATCATAGGTGACATAGGCATGTCAAAGAAACTATTGAATAAGAATATATTGTACTTCATCTTCGCTTTGAAGTATGTCTTTCATTACTATCTACCACCACATAAATAGGTCACTAAAAAAAGGGACATGATCATATATAAACAATAAGATTAATGGACCAAGGTTCTACTGTTGAACTTATATTTGGATTCTAAATGGAATATCACATCACTAATTGAAAGGGATACATCACTACTACACTCTTGACACCAAGATTAGATCTGAAAGCTGACATACTGAAATAGGCTAAACATATGAGGCATAATATTGTATGGATCTTATGAATCATACCAAAAACTCTATAACTAACATCATATGCTGACTGGGTTTCTACATCATGAGTAGGCTAGCTTGAGGATAATCATAATACAACAGTCACTTAGCATCACAAATAAGTGTACTTAAAGTTTAGAGTAGATAAGAGAGGATCATAAGAACGAATTTTTTAAGAGGATTTGATTTGAGCTTATACATGACATGTCATGGATATGATAGTCACCTAGGGCTATCATAAGACCTGATTCATAATACTTAGCATTTTGAAAGACACAAATAAATTTCGAGAGGCAAGAATACGAATATCATAGAACTGAATGCTTAGGCATAAAACGGTTAGAAAATTAAGGTCATGGAACAAGTTGTGTAGCTAAGATATAACATAAGATGGATAAATAAATCATAATAAAAATCTATAAATGAAATCACGAGCTAGTTAGATTTTTTTGTCATGAGTAAGGCTGTACAACTAAAGTATACTGTACGTTGAATATATGGATCATATAGAAAGCTTTAAAATTGACTTTTTTGAGTTAGTTAAATGAATAAGTCATGAGTAGTACTTGGATCATTGTGTGGAATAGGTTTCCTTCATTTTTTTTGAACTGAACATGGATGTGGATCTGCATAAGGGAACCGAATCATAAAATAAATTTAAGCATGACATGAATACATAGGTTAAGTATAATACATCATATCTAATTAATGTACAGGAGAGTATGCTGCAATAAAAGTGGTTTGCCTTCTGGTTCTAACTTTGTACTAGAACTGCATTCTATTATGGCCACAATACTTGACTGGTTCTTCTTCTTACCATCCCCTTTTAGGACAACAACTAAATTTCTATGTTTTGGACTTCCACTCTAAATGGGTCTACAAATAACCACCATTACATGGTCAAACACTCCCTATGCATATGAATTCCAAACTCCCTCCTTAAGAACTACCACCATCTGCACGTAGATTCCTTCTAGGACTTAACTCTAAACTAACTCTTAACTACTTCTCAGCCTTAAAGTCTAACACTAAAAAGTCAACACACTCTCTAGCATACTAGTATTACATATTCAACTCTTTATCCACTCTTATACCATAATAATTCACACTAGAATGCTTATTTAGAGTTCGAGCCAATCATTCAATATTGACCACATATAAAATACAACTTTTCATAATTATGCAGTCATATAACTACTAAATTACAACCTAGGTAATAAAATCCTTGTGAGAATCAACAAAAACTTAGTCAAATCTCAACCATCCACTCTAACTAATTTAAGAATACACAAAACCTTACTATACTAATCTTATCCATAACAAACAGTTAAGAATATACCATCCGACTATTTCGAAAAAATCACCTGACATCAGATGACACACCTTAATTAGTGCCTATATCCCACTCTAACTTCTAAATTTTTGAATTCATAATTCTAGCACTAGGATTATTCTACCGCAACATGATACTCTAGTTACATCTCTAAGGTCTACAATGAAAATAGCCTTCTCTACTACTACTATTCCTTTCTAACAAAACTCACCACCAAAAATGAATTAGAGTTGGGCTAAATTAATTAGAAAAGCCAAATAGTGAGGGGCTTGATCTGACTGATCCTAGTTCCTGAACTATTTAGATGGATGGATTATGAATTGATGATCTTTTGTGTGGCATGATACAGAACACATATAGTAAAATTTCATGAAATTAAACTCAACAACACGAGAGAAGATATGAAAGAAGTGAGACAACTTCTAAATATTCTGTAACCTCTACGTTATAAGTGTAGAGTATAACACACCCATAAGACTCTACGAAACACGGTTTAGGAATACTATGGTACACTTTAACCATGGGATTATACCATGTTTGTAATCGCCCAAGGCTACCCCCTAGATGTAACACAATGCTGAGGACTTATAAGTGAGCCTCGAGCAAGCCCTTAGCATATAAACCTATTCATAATCATAAGTATATAGTAGAAACATAACTAGAAAGATATAAAAGAAAATTGGATATCATAAATAAAGTTTGAATTTTTTCTCAGTTGCCACAAACAGGCAATAAGAAATATTATCTAGTAGCATAAGACTTTATGTACAAAACTATCTAAAGAACTAAGGAAGACTTCTGAGGCAAACCCTCATAAAGTCCTCAACATAAAAGAAAAGATAAAATGAATAATGAACAACTCGGGTCCTTGGCTAATGAGGACTCATTAAGTTTTCTGATGGATGTCTTCTCTACTGACCTTACTTTCATTACATAATAACATGCAATCAAAATGGGTATGTATTATCAAATATACTAGTATGGGAGTATATTTAGTAATAGGTACCCATAAATATGGAACTTAAATCAACGAAATGACCCAAACAGTATGAAGCAAAAAGTATAAGTTTGATTTCATGGTTTGTATCATAAATGTAAATCATGTTGGTTCAGGTCAAAGAATTTATTTTTGTCTTTAAATCTTGATCATGAAATTGGGAGTTTATAATAACCGACAAAAATTATAAATAATCTATGTAGAGCTCAGTGATATTAAACCACATCGAAAAGGGTTCAGTACTCTAAGCTCACCTTGGCAAAAGGGCCGCCCTAGACTAGCCACGGCTAGGACTAAAAATGTTAAGTCGAAGATAAGGATCCTTAATAAGATAGTCTAAATTTTACCTGTGCTAGAAACATAATTCAAGGACTATAAAAGAGTATCACCCTCCTTTAATAAGTATTTATTCATTTGGCTCAGTGCTATATAGTCCTCCTAAAATTACTATGCTCATATCCTTAAAAGGTTTTTGAAATGGGATATATCTAGATGCCGCTACCTTATACTATGAATGAGATGGATCTCTTTATTCTATTGGTCATGTTCTTGTCATACAAATTTCATAAGCCTGGTAATGATTCTAAAAACATGTAAACCTTACCTAATTGAAATCATGGAGACAATTTATATAAAATTCATGAATTTAGGTTTCAAACCCTAGAAAAAAAAGAATATTTTCATTAAAAAGAGAACTTTGGGAATAAGGATGAAAGGAAATCTCATTGAATACCCCTGTACCTAAAACTTGAAGGATTTCCTGAGCAAGAACTGGGTGGAAAAGGTTGGTTGAATATTCTTGAAGAAACCCTTGATTGAGATAACTTTTGGAGAAACTTCTTTCTTTTATGCTTAGTTCTTTCTTTCTTTTTTTGTTTACTTGTTTTACGTTCTAAAAATTTTAATGTCATGGGATCTTGGGGTAGAATAGGAATTAGGGACTTTTCTAGGTGATAAATTTTCCTGGGGGTGATAAATATGAAATGGTTCCTAGGTGGCCACGAGTGTCAACCACGACTCATGACATGGAACCTCACTAGTCATGATCCTAACTCATAGAATGGTGCCAGAGATTTGATATTTTGTTAAGTTCCTACAAATAAATTCTACGACCATAAAGTGAAGATCATAGATTCATACTATATGATTGTTCCTTGAGTTCTGGAGAGATTTTTTAGTCCAGGACCCATGATTTCACCTCACAAGTTGTGAAATAATACATCATGACTCTTGGAGTTAACTCATCGTGTGGAAGCCAAATTCTAGTAGCAAAGTTCCACCCAACAAATCATTCCATGAGTCGTGGAGTTACATACCATGAGTCATTGGGTGACTCATGGTATGGCCCCATCAGTTTCCATTCCCATCTAATAAGGGGTTATTTTGTGATTTCCTCTACTCATCCTACCAAATTACATGCACTTTGGACTCAAAATTTGATAGTATTTAAGCCTCCAAACACTTATTCCGACTAATTCTACACTTAACCAAATAAAAATTAGGTTTCTTATTAGATATTTATCTCTAGATGTCCTAGATCAGGGTGGATCTTCTTCACCAACAAAGAGTTTTCTTAATCAGGTATGTAGGCTTATGAACAAGGATCTTTTCCTTCCCTGTGCCCTAAGATTCCTTTTCTTAAGTAATTGAAGTTGTGGAATCAAGTTTAGGGTTCATAATTAATATATATTAATATTTCCCTACTATATGATTTCTTGATGATTTTTGAGTTATTTGTGAAGTTTACATGAAAATAGCTAAATTTCATAGTCCTCATGAGTTAGCGTGATTCTTGAAGTTGTAGAAGAACTTGAAGGAAATACTGAAGTATGAGTTAATTAATTTTTTTAAAAGTATATTCTTAGTACTTGAATTAAGTATTGAAGTGTCATAAACTATTGACTTTTACATGGTTATCTAACCTAATTATGAAGCATGTCTAAATTAAGCATTTTGGCTAATTAAGCCTAATTGAAACTATTGATGATGTTTTTTATTTGAAGTATAAGATGAGAGTAAAATTGACTATTCTCAAATTGAAGTTTTTTTAAAAGAATTTACCCATTCTAGTTTTATATTGATACTTTAGGCTAATTTATTCGGTCAAGGGTGTTCCATTAGTTTAGAAAGTTGAAGTTGTAGCTTAGAAAATTGGTTCCATGAGGGGATTCTGCTAGACATGTGAGATTTGATTATGAAGTGTTAGTATTTTTATGGGAGGATTATTATCATCGAGATGGTGGGCACAAGGTCCTTGTAACCAAAACTTGCGTATTCAGACATAGGGATTATATTATGGCCCAATGAGTGTCTATTTGATGAGACATAGTAGATACACTAGGGGAAGCTGTAATTTCATACCAAGTTACGTTGTGGAGGCCCCTCTATAGGTTATTATATATACTTCATTGCTATGGTGTTAGGTGTGTCAGTTATTGAAACTCCCGGGTGAAGTGAATTTTTCAGTTTTGACGTAAAGAAAGAGAAAAAAGGTTTTTAACTAAGTCTTTATTCTTTTTTAAAAACTAGCAAGTTGAGCTATTTAATTGAGTTTACTTATTGCTCTTAAAAGTTGATATATTTAATTAATTCTATTAAACTGCATACAATTGAGTATTTGAGCTGAGTTGGAGTTGAGTTGATCATGCATTTCATAACACCTTTATTATTCTGCTATATAGCCTGTTATTATACCTTCTCACATATTAAGTACATTTCATGTACTGATTGGATACTCTATGTTGCATTTTTACCCCCTGCAGATCCTTCCAACTATGTGTACATTCGTGATTGATTGGTTCCGCATCTCTTAGAAACTAGAAGATTTGTGAGTCCTCATTGGATATAGGGATAGCTATGGTTTTATCTTTTCTTTTACCTTTAGTAGATCAAAGATTTGAGTTTTATTTATTTATTTCTTATTTGGAGAGTAGCTAGAGATTTGTTCTAGCATTCTGAGAGCTAGTGTATAGTGGATTTCAGACATATGTTTATTTAGTTTTGTCTATTGGGTTTTCTATTATTAATTTACTTATATATTGACTGATGTTAGGTATACTATTATGTTATTTTCCTTGATAATACTTCTGTTGAGTGAGAGTGAGTAGAGTTCTGCACGACTCAAGGGTCCATCTGAGGCACTGAGGCAACTTAGTGGCTAAGGATGATGGTCCCGCCTAAGGGGGTGACTCTGATACATGACAAAGATATTTTGAACTTCTGCTAGAATAGTTGGAATACAGTACTATTTTAACTGATTAACTACTTTATTAAGCTACTAATAATTCATTTTTTTCTTGTTAGCAAGCTTAGAAGCATCTTTGTTTTTTGGGGGTGGGGGTGAGGTTGGGGGTGATAAGAAGATTAAAACTTGAAACTGCATAGGTATATAACAGTATGGTATAGTTACTATATTATTATGAGTGTTTTTAACCTCTTAAACAACTTCACTTTTGGAGATTCATTCTACGACAAGATCAATATGGCACTTAGTGTTACAAATTTAGTAAAGAATCATTTCATTATAAATTTATGAAAGGAACACTTACAACACCTATGATAGAAGGAAGCCATCCTCTATAAAAACCATGTGGACCTTTTCACAGAGTATGGTGGATAGGGAATGGATAATTCCTTTGTATTGAGAAGGAGACTCTCCATCTAAAAAGCAGGAAAGAGGATTTTTATAAAAGGCATCCAAGCAAAGTGCTCCATAGTCATTGCATAGTAATGCTGAAGATGAGAAAAGGCAAAATTTCTTCCAAACAACTCATAAAATACTTGCACAATGATTCTTCCCTGCACCATGTCCATTGTATAAGTTTCAAACATGGCAATTATGCCCGCACAAGAATGGAGTGAGCAGAGCATCCTCTATGGAATAAATGATGAAAGTCCAAATGCTGCCAAATTCTTGGGAATATACTTTGGTTCCTTTATATTTTATTTTGGATACTAGCAAAGTATGAATTATTAGATGCACTAAATAACCATAAAAATATCAGGCACTCTTCATTATCTTGACATATTAAAAAGGAATTTATCAAATGATCCAAATTAAATGTGTATGGTTAGTTTCGAATGGTCCAACAATTAAATTCACACACTACGAGGATAAAATATGTTTTGTGATCTTTAACATTCAGTCAATATGAATGCATAGGATGATTTAAAAACAAAAATTATGTACAGATAGCCTCTACTAGAAAATGAGCACAAGGAGCAATGGAAGCAAAATTGAGCTGCATTGAAGGAAGGAAAACTCTAATTTGCCCTCCTTCCAATATTTTTGCAACTAAAGTAATGAATAAACAGGGATGAGTTTGAATACATTCTAACCAAAATCCATATTTGAACTAAAATATGAAGTTTTTTAGGTTTAGGCGTTACTGGCTCATCTGATGTTTTGACTTTTAACTAATATCTTGGATCTATGTGTTTTTGAGTAAAATTTCATATGCTAAATACAATGATTGAATGATAAATTAATATAAAGGACTACTACAAAGTTTTAATGACCCTTAGGGTCATTTTTGTACTTTGTAATTTCTATGGGTTTAGAGCATTCTGGTAGCTAACCCAGGTCATTTGTAACTTGTTGGGGTTGATAGTTTGATTCCTTGATGGTTTTATAGCTCGGTACTCTTCCAAGGGATGCCTAGACTTATTTTAGAGGATATGATGGCGCAAAGTTTACTTGGTTCCTTTTGATTATTTGTACTTTGGGCCCTTTCTCATCTTAAACGACCTCGGATCATCGTTTCATGTATTTCTTTGAGTTTGGAATATTATTTCAATGCAATTCGCATATATGATTTGCTGAAATTAGACTTCGTTTCCATTCCATTCCCTTTCAGAAGATTTTTGAATTTGTTGTCAAAACATCCGTAGTGACCGATGAATTATCCATATGGACGATAAATAGTCCAGTTAATGCTAACTCTATATAAAGCTTCATCTCAAATATTTTGTTGTATTTCTTTCTTTTCTTTAACATCTCCATATTTTAGAGCTAGTTTAAGCTTAACTGAAGCTTGCTTTGAGGTTCTTGATTCGTGGGAACTTAATTTGGTGATTCCACAATCATTTCTACTAGGTAATTCTTTGATTTCTCTGTATTTATAAGCTTTTCTTTTTATGTAAACTATATAGGCTTGTTTTTTCATTATTTCTATCAGATTGATCCTAATTCTGTACCATACACTCTATGAGCTATGTTCTATATGTTGGTATAAATATTTTATTTTTTTGAGCTACGAGTGTTAACAAACCCCTTTTTTGGACTCTGACCCAACAATTTAAATAGAAATATGAGTCTTGTTTTACTCATCTTGATATTTGGGTTAGGTTTTTTCTTGCCTTGTGCGACTCCGTGCTTGTTTGTGATTCTTTTCTAACTCAGAATATTTCTTCCGGATATTATTGCCATCCAGGTAAGCTACAATTAGTCTTTTTAGACTGGGTATTTTGTGTTGTATATGTTTGTTTAATTTGCATCTCGAGGATGGGTTACTAATATGGAGACCCGTTATTATTGTTACTTTGTCCTACAACCTATTTCACTCTTCCTCTAGAGTGTAGTTGGGGTTAGGAGGGGATTAACTAGTGACTAGAGCTTACTAGCTGTCCCCACACAGGTTCTAGTTCTGCTGATTTATTTTGTGCCACGAGCAGGCATTAGTATTTCAAAAGGATTCTTTGTTTTTCTTAGAATAATAAATTGGAAAATGATTTCTTATACATTATATTTACACCTTTAACAACTGCTCTCATGAGCAGTATAGAGCTACTTTCTCACACCACCTAATTCTATATTATCCCTTCTAATATGTTTTATGGTAATGCCTACGCGACGAAACTTGGATTTTCTACTGGTTTTACTTTATGCCTACATGGCTGGCGTTGAGCTTTCTACTAAGATATGTTATATTGGTTGAGGTTAGGATTTGACATTAATTCCCTAATGACTATGACCTAGATGGATTTTTATGAGGTTTTTGCATGTGGATTTGAATCCCTCCATGGGCCTTGCCATCCTAGGTCACTACATGTTGGGTACTACGCGAAACTTAGGGTAGAGGTATACAAGGCGAGTAGTGGATATGGAGATGTATTCCATGGGTCCTTCCTACCATGGGTGTATCCTAGGGAGGGTGTGTGCAGGCACTTATTTACGTTTCTCAGCAGTCCTTTACATTAAATTCTTCATTCTTATTTGTACCTTTCGGGCTTACGGGGGAAGTCTCGCTAACGACGACTTTCGATTCTTAATCGACATAGGTTTCTCTTTTTGTGTAATTGAATTGGTTAGGCTTGCAACCCTGTATGCCGGTAGGTTTTTGTTGTTAGATGGTCTTTTTGTTACCTTGATGAGGATATTGGTTACATTCCTCGCTTTACGTACCTATAGATTTATTTTGTTACTCGTCACTAATGGTATTAATTATACTAAATTTTGCACTAGGATAGAAACTGGGCCTAAAATAGGCCCAAGAGACCTGCTGGACAGACCCAAAAATAAACTTTACCAAGGGATTCCCGGCGTCACCAGGAACCTATGCTACAAAAATGAGCACAATATGAGTGATGATAGGGCTTAAAAGTACCTGGGAAAACAATCAACACAAGGCACAAAATATTGCAAAATTACAAGGCAAAATTGGAGGAATTACACACCGAAAATTGAACAGAACTCAACCAAGGAGTGCAACCAAGATCAATGTACCAGGAAGTAACAAAAGACCAACTAGGCACTTTAATGGTGGAAACCACCATGGCTATGGAGCTAAGAGGGAAGAAAATGCACTTACCAAGAGTGGAGGGAACGAGACTAATATTCCAAGAATTCCTCTTCACTAGATTGATGAGGCCTCAGAAAATACTTTAATAAGAAAGAGAGAAGAGTGAGAAATAAACTGTTGAAAATGAATGAAATTTCAAGAAACTTCTGCTTATGTACCAGGATAGGATCAGGGACGATCGCACTTTCCACTGTTATCACGCTAAATAAAGAGAAGGAGACTTAATGAGATCGCATTCTAAGAGTGTGACTATGCTAAGAAGGAAAGCAAGTTTTACCACTATCACCACGCAAGAGAGTGATTTCTCTAAAGAAGGAAAAGGGAGAAGTACCATGATCACTTCACAAAAGAGTGATCGCGCTGAAAACCTAGAACTGAAGATTTTTCAGCAATAGAAAAATTTCCAAATGAGGTCACGAATTGGAATGGAGTCCGTCAACAAGTCAAGTATGCATCTTGCATGAAAAATATATTTCGGACTCAATAACAAATGAAAAGTGCTAAACTTCCTAACTCTCCATATGAACCCTCAAGATAAGCCCCGTCACCTCTGAAAGGTTACTAATGACCCAACTACACCAAAATCACCATTCTGGAGCTGATGGCAAAGTCAGATTCTCGAACTGACGCTCCAATCTTTGTACGTTGAAAAAATTCAAACATTCAACTATAAGACAATTGAAATCACCTAAAACAGGCTAAACTCACACTAAAAGCTCTTGAGACCCGACCAAGGGTCCACCTCGGCCAAAATCTAGGTTCTAAAGCTAGTAGAACTGTTAGAATTTGACTTCGAGTTTGTCTTGAAGAAAAGTTGACCAAAGTCTACGAGTACCTAAGTTTGGGCTCTATAATAGAAAATTTGAGATAAATTTCAACCGAACCACCAAGGAGCTAGACTACTGGTCCCAGTAGGTCATTAGGGACCTAGGGCATCTACTAGAAGTCTCTAGAACACATGATATCATGCAAGGCACAGATATGACCATAAGGTTCACTACAACATCCATTACTAAATAGGTCTTTCGTCCTCAAAAGGCAAAGTGAAGCAGGAAAAGGAGAGAAAAAGGTACCTAAAGACTCGAATAGTTATGGGTACTACATCTATATGTCACTCTCGAACTCTAAGATGGCGTCCTAAACTGGACAATGTCCCCACTACATCTTACGTACTAGGATCTCCTTAGACCTAACCTCTGCCATTTCTGTCTAGAGCCATAATCATCTCCTAAAAAATAGACAAACTCTCATCCAACTAAACTGAATCCTGATGGAGAACATGAAATTCATCTGAGATATATTGCCGCAACATTAAAACACGAAAAGTCAGATGAATAGCTAAAAACATAGGATGCAAGGCCAAATAGTAGGAAATATCTCAAACTCACTCCAATACCTCAAACGACCTAATATATCGGGGGATAAGTTTTCCCCACCTACCGAACCTCATCATACCACACATAGGACATACCCGTAGAAAGACTCTATCACCAACCCTAAAATCTAAGGCACAAGTCTAGTCCTCATAGATCTTATTCCTACTTTGTGTTACCCAAAGTCTATCTTGAATCATCTGAACATAGTTTAGAGAGTTATGGAGTAAGTCTGTAGTCTGAATCCTAGCCTCAAAACCATCTAACTAACCAATAGTTATTATGCACCATCTATCATACAACGTCTCAAATGGTGCCTATGGATGCTGGATATTATTATATGTAAACTCCGCTAAAGCTATCCTCAAGAACATGAATGGTCCACTCAGACTGACCATTGTTCTGCAGGTTAAAATTTGTACTCATCGAAACCTTAGTACCCATCCCTCACTAAATAGTCCTTCAAAACTGCTAGGTAAACTGCGTGCCCCAATAAAAATGATAGACACAGGGACCTCATGCAATCGAACCACCTCCCAAAGGTATATTTAAGCCAGCTTCTCTACATTGTACGAAAAATGAGTAGGGATGAAGTACACTGACTTAGTAATCCTATCAATAATAAACCAAATCGTATCATGATCTCTTCTAGTCTGTGGAGAACCCAAATGCTCCAACTTCCAGGTCAGAATAGGGAGTCACTGCATCAAAACATCTGGTTATCAGTGCTCGAACTAAACCTACCAGTAGTTAAAATACCAAGACACATACTATGTGATATCGCTCTTCATCCACTCAACCAATACAACTTTCAGAGATCACCATACATCTTAGATAGACCTAGATGGATCGAATACCTAGAGCTGTGAGCCTTAGGAAATATCAACTAAATCAAATCACTATTCTGCAAACACAAACATGACCATCATATCGATGAATTGATCTTTAAACTGTCGCTACCGAATCTGATCCAACAAGGAAGACCTACCAGCAACACAAGCCAAATCCCTCAAGGGGTTTGTCAAAGCCAACCTAAATAACTAGTTAGACAACAAATAGATGTCTAAAGACAACCTCTCCAAAACTAATAAGGCTGCGACGCTACCCATACTAACCGTCTTTCGTCTCAAGTCATCCACTGCCACATTTGCCTTTCCTAGATGGTACAAAATTGTAATATTATAGTCCTTTAGAAGATCAATCCACCTCTGCTACTTGGAATTAATCACCTGTTGGATCATAATGTACTGCAAGCTATGAGTCAGTATAAATCTCACACAGAACTCCATAAAAGTAATGCCTCTATATCTTGAGTGCAACATCACCGTCGCCAACTCCGATTTATGAGTGGGGTAGTTATGCTCATGAACTTCAAATTCCTAGATGCTTAAGTAATAACTCAGACCTGTTGCATCAGAACACTTAATAGACTAACACTTGAAGCATCACAATTCACTGAAAAGCTCTTGCCCTCGGATGGAAACATCAAAGTAGTGCTAAAATCAACAACTTCTTGAGCCTCAAAAATCTCAACTCACACTCCTCCGAATAGTACAAAGGAACATCCTTCCTAGTCAGTCTATTAAACAATGCAATAATTGATAAAAAACCCTTAACGAACCGCATATAGTAACCCACTAATCCAACAAAACTCCAAACCGTAGAAGGATATGATGGTCTCAGCCAATCACTCATCGCTGGATCAATCATAATCCTATACATAGATTCCATGTTCCCTAAGAAATCTACTGACTCCAACCAAAACTCACACTTTGAGAACTTGGCATACAACTAGAACTCACACTTTGAGAACTTGGCATAAAGACGGTCTCAGTTTTAGGAGTACCAATCTCAAATGCTACTCATGCTAAGAACCACTCTGCAAGAACACCAAAATGTCATTAATAAATAAGATCACAAAAAAATCTAAGTAGGGCTTAAGAACTCTGTTCATCAAGTCCATGAAAATTGTCGGGGCATTGGTCAACTCGAAAGACATGACCAAGAATTCATAATGGAAATAACAAGTCCTAAATGTTGCCATAGGAATGTCCTCTTCTCTAATCCTTAACTAGTGGTATCCTGATCTTAAGTATTTCTTAGAGAACATCGTTGTACCCTAAAGTTGTCAAACAAACCATCAATCCTCAACATCGGGTACTTGTTCTTAACTGTCACCTTTTTCAACTGTCAATAATCAATACACATACATAATGAACTAGCCTTCTTATTAACAAACAAAATCGGCACACCTCACGGAGATATACTCAAACTAACAAACCCCTTGTATAGCAGATCTTGAAGATGAACCTTCCACTCCCTTAACTACGGTAAGGAGAAATTGAAATGGGCCTGGTTCTTAGATATAATTTGATGGAGAAATATATATCCTGCTTGAGTGGAAGGCTAGATAGGTCGGTTGCAAACACATCTAGAACTCAGATACAATAGGAACAAACTCAAGAGTAGGAGTGTCGCCTCGAATATTACAAACATAGGATAAATAATCCAGACACCCTCTCGCTGCCAATATCTAATCCTAGAGGTAAGAGATGATCCTTGCCGATGCACGTCTAATTAGAACCCTGCTACAAAACAAAGGGTGCACCATTCACGACCTAGGTGACGGTATTCTCAGAAAAATCCAAAAATTGCATGATTAGGGGATAGCCAATCCATGTCCAGTATAACATCAAAGTCTACCATGTCTAGAGACAATAGATCGACCCAAGCATCTAGCCCACCAATAGAAATCAAATAGGTCCTACCGGGGTTGCAGCAAACATAGGCACATATAAAATCTCTCTAGCAAACCCCAATCTAGGTGCAAAGTCAGAGGAAATATACAAATAAGTATATCCGGGATCAAATAAGGTTGAGGCTGATCTAGTGCAAACATAAATCATATCTATGATCACAGCATCTGAGGCATCTGCCTTTTGTCTACTTGGGATTGCATACAACTAGCGACCACCACTAGAACAACCAGTACTGTGACCTCTGCCCCTACCCCTTTAGACTCTACCCTAGGAAACACCACCCTATGCCCCACCTCTAGCTGGTGGTGACACTGATCTCAAAGGATGAATGGGATAAGGACCATTTTAAAGTTCACCCCTCAGGGTGCATATTATATCATAATGATCAGCAACCCCACACTCAAAATACGGCCCTAAATCCACCATGTTGATAATAAGGGATGGAACCTAACTAACCTCCCAGACTGGAAGTCCAACACCTTTAAAAGACTAGCTTGAAGGAGGTGCATTGAAACGTTGTTCAGGAGGCTCAAAAAACTGAAGTGATATTGGTCTACTGAGCTGACCCTGGTAGCATTACTATTGCTCACGACCACTAGATGGACCCACTATAAAGACCCTGCTATCTCTGAATCTTCTCACTTTGCTAATGTGACTCATGATAGAGGATCTCCATAGATTATGTATGGTCTAAAACTACCTGAAATGGGTGGCCATCCAAAACTAATAATTAACTACCTCGTGGAGCCTACCCCTTAATTCATAGGAAAAACTATGAATTCTCTCTGTCTCAGAAGGCATGAACTCAACCCCATAAACGACAGTTTGTGAAAATAGGCGTTATACTCAGCTATAAACATTGAGCCCTACTCTATATAGCTAGACTCCTCTCTTAGGTAATCTCTCTCAGCCTTGGGAACAAACTTCCTTATGAATACCTTGAAGACCTCATTCTAAGTCATCAAGGCTCTCCACCACTACTTTTCTGCACCATGCATCTGATAGGTGGTGTAGGTAACTCTATGTGTATCAAGATAATAGGGTTTCTAAACATCTCCTAACACTCAACTAAAAAATCTTGGGAACTATCCCTTGAAACTCCCGTGAACTTAGCGGAATCCAATCTCAGAAACCTCTTCAAGAGGTTCTTCTCCGAATTTATAATTGCAGGTGGAGGTGCAATATTTTGAGCAACAACAGTAATAAGTAGCACATGAACAGGAATAGGGGCTACTTCTAGGTGAACTGGTAGAGCTGGAGGAGGAACTAGAGTTGTGGGCAGTACCCCGGAGCTAGAAGCATCCAAGGGCCCCCTGGGCGGACGTCTGTGCCCTGTCTATCAAAGGACCCCCAAAGACACCAAGTAACTGCTAGAGAATAGTACAAAAATCTAGAGTATATGGTGGAACTATAGCCACCGGGGGTCTCTAAATTCATCACCAAAATTGTATCCCCTGGGGGTGCCAAATTCTGGACAGGAGGCCTCATTATGATCTGCTGGAGTAGATTGTATGTGTTCCATCTGTGGAACGAAGAAGACAACAAGTGAGATTTCCAGGAAACTATCTAGAGACACAGGATTCAAAAAGATATTTGAGTTCCAAAATGCCATAACAGCCTCCCAATGATAGGTCATGGATGTGCCCACAGTGATATGCAGGACTCTACTAGACGCTGTTTTTGTAGAACAACACCATTCGAAACCTAGACTCTGATATCAAATCTATCACGACCCAATTTCTCAGATCATGATGGCACCTACTATTCTACCAGTATGAGAACCAACCCTATAACCCAGAGTCGAAGTATAAGGTTACTATGCCAATAATAGGATGCAAAAGTGCAATAAAAAAAAAAGTTAAAAGAAATTAGATGAAGTCAGAGATGCACAATAGCATAAACAGAATCAACAAACCTCGCCAAGAACTGATATCGGTGTATTTACTGAGCCACTAAGTACAAAGTACAAATACAAGCCTATAAAACAAAGTTTTTCTCCGAATACAAAAGCAAAAAAAATACAATGCTAAAGAGAGAAGGAAAAGCCGGATGTCCAAGTCTCTCCTAGTATCATTGAAAACAAAAGCAGCAAGGAGGCAAACACAACAAACAACTAGTCTACTTTAGGCACTAGTAGTCGAATCTGCATTAGGGGAACACAAGTGTAGTATGAGTACAACTTGCCGAAGAAACAAGTACCCAATAGTCTGCGGGGTCCCAATAGACACATAATAAATATATAAGTAGTAAATAACAAAAATGCAATAAATAAGGTCGCAGGAGCAAGTAACACAGCTTGTAGGCCAAGCAAATAGGAGCCATGCAAGGTTTGAACCCCGTATATCCCTACTCCGACCTATACCTACTCTAGTCGCAAGAAGCCCAGAGGCAGGGCCGATAGAGGTATGCCAACCACGTACAAATATTTAGTTTCACATTAACCTCACATCCCAATATCATAATGTCTCATATCCTGGAATACATTGCATCAGTATAAAGGTCTCGTCATCCTGTAATCACAGAAACTCAAGGCACCAACACCTAAATATATAAATATCACCCAGGTCCCCGATCATCAGGTGTGATAAGTATTAAAGTGTCGTACTCACTGTCGTGCAGAGTCAAACTTAAGTACCAACGACTATACTCATTGTCGAATGAAGTAAGACTCAAGTCCCAACATAAGTAGTCAAATGATAGTAGCCGGTGCCACGGTATGAAACCTAGTCTAAAATAAAGAAAAGGGTAGTACTGGGTGCTCGATACGCGATCGAGTCTAAGACAAGTAGAAAGTGAATCAAACTGTTATTATTATTTGAAATTCCACTTTTATTCTAGTTCTAGTCATTTCATTTCTTATTATACAATAACTGGCCTCCACGTTCCAACAGTGTAAGAAAGGGGGTGATACAAGGTCCCAACCCTAAATTCACCCTCAAAGCTGAGCTTAATGGCTCTCACGCTGTATGAATGCAATAACACAAGCCTCATCTACAACTAACCTATGCCCTGCACAGGCTCAACTAAGCTACAACTAGCAGCATAAGAAACTATCCTAAATTCGAGGTCAAAACCCAAAATCCAATCCATGCAATAAATTTCTACTACTTCAGAAGTCATCCTACGACCATTACAAAGTCAATACTAGGTCAAGATGTCATATAGCACCAAGCATCGTCGTAAGGGAAAGGGACGAAACAGAAAACGAGAAGAGCGTAAGGTCATAATATCAACCTAGGAACCAAACCCAAGTGTGCTATTTAGTACAATTATATAATCTATATCCCCAAGTAAGCCCCATAGGACCTACCCATCGTACGACGACTAGCACGCTTTAAATCCCAAATACGAGCCCAACTAATAAGAAATGATCTTGAATTACTCCAAAGCTGATGAAGTACAAATTCAAAAATCAAGATGAGTCTAACGGTATTAATTATATTAAATTATGGACTGATCCTAAAATGAAGCCTAAAACGAGCCATGAGACTCACTAAGCAAACCCAAAACCAAACTTTGCCATGGGGTTCTCGGCATCACCAGGAACCTATGATGCAAAAATGAGCACAATAAGAGCACAATATCAGCTCGATGATATTGACCTCGAGCGACTCCAAAGTTGATGAAGTACAAATTTAGAAATTAGGACGAGTCTAATGGTATTAATTATATTAAATTCCAGACCGGTCCTAAAATCAAGCCTAAAATAGGCCCATGGGACTCGCTAGATAGAACTAAAAACAAACCTCTCCATGGGATTCCCAGCATCACCAAGAACCTATGCTCCAAAAATAAGCACAATAAGAGCAACGGAAGGTCTGTAAAATTCTTGGGAAAGAATCAAAACACGGAGCAAAATATTGTAAATTACCAGCATAAATATAGGAATTACGCACCAAAAATTGAATACAACTCGCCAAAGGAGTGCAACAAAGCTCAATGCACCAGGAAATAACCAAAGACCAGCTAAAAGTTACAAGAATTTACCAAGCTAATTTAGGAACTTCATTGCTGGAAACCACCATGGCTATGGAGCTAAGAGGGAAGAAAATACACTTACCATGAGCGGAGGGAACAAGACTAGTATTCCAAGAACTCTCTACACTAGATTGATTAATCCTTAATAGATAGTTGACTTAGAGAGAGAGAGAGAAGAGTGAGAAAGAAAGGGGTGAAAATGACTAAAATTTTGAGGAACTACTCCTTATATACCTGGGCTCTATTAGGTGTGATCGTGCTTACCCACTTTGATTACACTAAAGGAAGAGAAGAAGTCTTAACGAGATCGTGTTCGGCCAAGAGTGTAACTGCACTAAAGAAAGAAATCAAGGTTTACCGCAATCACTTAGAAAAAATCCACATTCTAGAGTTGATGCAACTATTAGATTTCCATTTTGAGACTCGAAACTTATAATGTTGAATAAATCCAACCATTTCAACCTTAAAATCCTTCCAAAAAATATTCTCAATATATCCAACCTATCTTTTTGATTCCTGAACTAACCACACCAACAAATCTAATATGATATTAATTAG
The DNA here is from genome assembly GCA_039654485.1 of Withania somnifera. Lineage (NCBI taxonomy): Eukaryota > Viridiplantae > Streptophyta > Magnoliopsida > Solanales > Solanaceae > Withania > Withania somnifera. Next base: position 6,376 of record JBDJHY010356271.1, on the reverse strand, counting down.
CTATAGGGAAGGGTAAAGGGTCATTATTTGTACAAAAGAATTGAAAATGACCTGGAGTGTTTACATCATTAACCACTAAAAAATATATTTTTCCTCAAATAAAATAAAAGAGGAAATACCTAAAGTGTCTAAAGGTTGGGTATATCCGCAATGCATGTCTAAATTGATCTCCCAAGTAGCCTTCTCAACTGGACAATGAATCCACTAGACTTTTTACAGAAGGTATATCCTTAGTTCTCAACTTTGAAAATAGTCTATCCAAAATATCCAGTAGCTCCTCCTCTAAATTTAAAGCTGATCCAAATCAATTGAATCATACTGATCATATGTGAATCATTGAGAATATACTTCCTCAATCGATACATAAAAGACTATTTGCATGACTGATAATCAAGGTGATAGTGCCAACTCATAAACCACGTCTCCTATGCAAAGAAGAATCTCAAATGGGCTAATGAACCTAGGGTTGAGCTTGTGCTTCTTCCATAACTCATCACACCCTTCATGGTGTACACTTTTAACAATACCTGATCACCCTCCATAAATTTCGGAGTGCCAATCCTTCTATAAGAAGAACTCTTTTCTCTACTTTATGTTGTCAACAACCTACTCTAGATCAAGCTAACCTTCTTTATTGGATTCCTCAAAATATTGTACCCCGATTCCCAACCTCAAAAACATAAAAAAAACCAACTGGGGATCTACACCTCCTACAGTACTAAGCCTTGAAAAGAGACATATTAATGATGGAGTGAAAATTGTTATTGTTAGAAAACTCTACTACTGGAAAGCATTTATACCAATGACCCCCAAAACAATCATGCATTCTATGAGCATGTCCTCCAATATCTGAATAGTCTTTTTGGACTGACCATTGATATGGATATAAAAAGTTGTACTATTTCTAACCGAGTGTCTAACTCACATTTCATCATAATCCAAAAGTGATCTATGAACTGTGTATCTCAATCTAGGACACTAAATATCAGAACCCTATGCAATCAATGTACCTGACTGCGGTATATCTAGGCCAACTTCTTTGCATTGTACTTCACCTAAACTGGAATGAACTGTGAAAAATTGGTCAATCTATCAACAACCACCCATATTGCATCAAACCCTCCCATGGTCTGAGGTTAACTAACATGAAATCCATAGCAATGTGCTCTTACCTTCATTAGGGAGTTAGCATCCACTGAGACAGACCACCCAAATAATAATGATCAAACTTAACCTGCTAGCAACTCAACACATAGAAACAAAATCCACAATGTGCCTTTTTCATACCGTATCGCTAGTAGTGATGACTTGAGTCATGGTACATCTTAACCACTCCTGGGTAAATAGAGTACCTCAAACTTTAGGCCTTTTCTAAGATCAATCCAATCAGATCACCTATCTACGGACAAAAATCTACTCCTAATACATAAAACATCCTCCTGATTCAGGATCTCATCCTTCGCTTCACCCCTCAATACCTTATCATGAATGATGCACAACTTGTAATCCTCAAGCTAACTTTCCCTAATCCACTCTTTTAATGATGACCTTTCCTCTGCATAAGCAACGACTCACCCATCCTAAAAAATCTATAATCTCACAAGGCTTTTGGCTACTATGAACATCTCTATCCAAAGGTCACTCATTTACTCAAATCAAAGTGAGGCTATACATCTCACTAACTTCTCATAACGGCATTTTCCAATACATTTCCTTTCTTAAATGGTATAATATCGCATACCATAATCCTTCAACATCTCCAGCAACTAGCATTGCCTTAAATTCAAACCACACTGACTAAAGATATACTATAGACTATTATGGTTGTTACACATACCATACGGGTAGTTCTACCATAATATCAAAACAAAAACTACGTCTGCCAACTATAAATTATGGGTGGGGTATTTCTTCTCATGGGTCTTCAACTGTTTCGAAGCATACGCCACAACCTTCCTTTTATGTATTAACACACCACCCAATATGACTCTTGATGCATAAAAATAGATGGGAAACCCCTCAACCTCAATAGGAAAAGTCAATATAGGAGAACTCAACAAAGCTTTGGGCTTTTGGAAGCCCCCCTCACACTCGTTGGACCACTGAAACACCACATTCATCTATGTCAATTAAGTAATGTAGCTATATTTAAAGTAAATCCCCTAAAAAACCTCATATAATACCCAACCAATCCCAACTTTGTTGGTAAAGTAGGCCTCGACCATCTAAGAACTAGCTCAATCTTGGTTGGGTCCACCATGATACCCTCTTTGGACACGACATATCCCAAGAATGACACCGAACTAAGAGTAAATAATACTTTGAAAACTTTTCATACAACTTTTCATCCCTTAACGTCTGAACTAGGATCCTCAAATCTTGAACTTGATCCTTCTTATTCTTTGAATACACAAAGATATCATCGATGAAACCAATCACAAAAAAATAAGAAATAGATGAAACACTTTATCCATCAACTCCATAAATGCTATTGAGGCATTAGTCAATTTAAAGGACATAGTTAAGAACTCATAATTCCTATATCAGACCTTAAAGGTTGTGCTAGGGACATCTAATGCCCTAAGATTCATATGATGGCAACTCAATCAAAAATTAATCTTATAGAACAATGCTGCACCTTTTAATAGATTAAAAAAATCATTAATCGATAGTAGATGATACTTGTTCTTGATAGTCACTTTGTTAAACAATTGATAATTGATACACATGCTCATAGACCCAACCTTCTTCTTCACAAATAACTCCAAAGAACCGCAAGGAGAACACCTGGTCTAATGAACCCCTTGCTTAACAAGTCCTACAACTGATTCATCAATTTTTAACTTCACTGGATCCATCTAATAAGGTTGAATAGAGATGGGATTAGTTATTGACTCAAAATAAATGTCCCTATGTAGAGGGATGCAAAGAATATATATAGGAAACAAATTCAGTAACTTTCTTTCAATAGGAAACGACTATAAGGAAGGAGCATCTATACTAGTATATTGAAAAATCCAAACGTGATAAACACCTTCTCTCAACTAACTACTACATACGAAGGAAAGAGATAACCCTTTTAGGATAAGATCCCCTAGTGCTCCTTCACTCAAACCTTAAAATACCTAGTATTACTAAGGTGACAGTCTTGGCATGACAATCTAAAACTGCACGATAGGGTCAAAGCCAATCCATGCCTATAAAGACACTAAAATAAGCCATACACAAAATGATAAAATCTACCAGGTGTCATAGCTTGACAAGGTAGCAACACAAAATCGGTACACCTGATCCACCACTAAGGAATCATGCACATAAGTTGGAACAAGAATAGATACAGTAAAGGAATCACAAGTCATATCAAATCAAAAAGAAAATTAAGACAACACATTTAAGAATGCAGAACTAGGATCAAATAATTCTATAGAAAATCAATAACATACTAGGACAATACATGTAATAACCGTATGAGTGGCCTATGCCTGAAAAAACATAAAACTGACCATGCCTGCCTTCAAAGTAAGCAACTTCTATACCTCTACTATAAGTCATTTGATCTCGATCATTACAAGCATTATATCCACCTCTACAACGTTTTCCTCCTCAAATAGCCTGTGGTACCACAGTCCTGCAACCCTATGCTAGAGAACCTTATTGCTTAAAAATTTTCCTTTTCTTCGGGAAATCCCTTGTAAGATGTCAAAACTTACCACACTCAAAATATTCTCTCTTTTGGTAGGGGCACTGAAACTGTCTAAAAGAACCATAACCTCTTCTATGACCCAAATTTCCAATATAAGAACCCTTGTCCAACTTTCCCTAACCTTGACAACTCAAACAACAAAACCTAGAATGACTACTACAAAAACATGTAGTATTTCTTGAATCCGTCTTCTCTAGTGATACTACTAATCTCTACCATAAAAGGATCATCCCATAGATGTTTAACCATTAAAACTGCATTATCTATGAACCACTTATCATTGCTCCTATAAGCATAATGATGAATACCCTTGATATGTCCAGCATGCTCAACAATCTGTTGAAAAGTACCTTAGTCACCACCAAGTATGTTGTTGGCAACTGATGTGTAGTAGTTAAGAAATATCCTAACTTGTTCATCATATATTGAACTACTCAATAACCCATGCCTAGAAAAGTTATAAAATCTGGTCTCATACTCTATAACACTCATAGAACCTTCTTGTATATGAACAATCTCATCTCTTGACCTCCCTTTCAAGCTATACTTCTAAAAAAGGAATTTGAAAATTGAGTCTATTTCGTAAGAGATGACCATACTGGTCTATAATCCAAATAAAAAATCCACATAGTTCAGTCACCTCGACCATCGAGAAAGTAATGTAATCGACACTACAAGACTCAATAAACCTGACGTTAGACAACCTTTCTTGAAAACCGTACAAGAGCTCAAATGCATCCTCCTCAAGTAAACTAGTAAACTTGGGAGGACCTAACTTTATAAGCCTATCAAACATCTTTGGGTCCTCAACTATCGCAATAGGCCTAACTATATAGAGGTATCCATAAACCTGACTGGCAATGAATCAAAGTGAGGAGCCACAACTGCAGTTAGTTGTGCCCTTAGAATCTCTAATAGACATTTTTCTCTTGTACAAATGAGATTGGTGAACCTAGAGCTTTGATACAAACTTGTTATTACCCAACAACACGAATTGCACCTTCCCCATCCCTATGTGGTAGATAATCCTGACACACACTAACACCAATTTTCAATATAAGAAGACATAATCAAGAAAATCAAAAATACATTGATAGCTCAAAACTCCCAATAATAACATCAAAGTTAGAGTTAAATACTACTCCAAGTATATACCAAGACTCAATTATCGTGTACATAAGAGAGATCTAAAATACTCAGATTCAAATAATACAAAATACTAACTATGTTGTCTATGAAATACAAAAGTACAAAAAATTGATAATGGATAAAGTTGAGGAGATCTCCTAAGTAAAGGCTCCCTACAACACTGACTGACCTAGATAGTATGATCCTCTACTTGTGGGATCCGCTAGCCCCTGGATCTGTATTAAAAGGATGTAGAGAAATATGAGTGAGTCCAGTACATTAGTATTTAGTAGGCATCATAGATCGACTGAGCTTAAGTAGGACTAAATCAATTAAAGAACACCAAAGCCACTTGCACTAGAAAAAGCAATATAATAATACATCACAGGTTAAATAAAGCAGAGAATAAAGGTACATGTGATGCAATGTGATGCATGACATGAGATGATATGTAATGCAACATGTAGTCTAATATACACCTTTCAAGCATACAAACTCCATTATAGGACCCATGAAGTCTAGGTAAGACATATATAAACAACGGATATCACTCGGCATAAACAATGCTCACCATCAGACAAACACAATAGACAACTAATCATGACAATACCTCACCATTTGGCAAACACAATGAATCACTTCATTTGAAAATTAGTGACCTCACTAAGCCACTTGAATGATCCATGAGATAATGAGTATGTACAATTCATAATAGTAATTTGATAATAAATATAATATGTATATAAGTATGAACAAAATCTCTTAGTGTCAATCCCCTCCTAGAAATAGTTTATAGGCCAAAATATCAATTTTGGAACCCAAGTCCCATATATTCTCAAACCTCTAGAAAACCATGCTTATGTAATCAATCCAAAATCAGTTATCTGATAAAGAAAATCAAAACAAGCCCCCACCACGAGCATCACATTTAAAGAAAAGAATAATACAAGCCCCAATATGGGAATTATGACAAATAATTATTATATAACCTCCAAAACAACGAATCCCCTTAATGCATATCATTTTTTACATGGTAAGTACTACCCAACTGAATTTTGTAGAACAATAAGTCATAGCCTACCTCAAACTTGAATTACAAGCCTCTAAGGTCACAAGTGAGCTATTTCTTTCAGAATGACCTTTAAATTCCCTAATATAAAAAATGGATTCTTCAAATTATCACTAATCTAATGATACCTATATTTCCATATTTGAAATGAATCAAAAAATTCAAACCCAAAATCCTAATTCAAATCTAAAAATTTCTTTCAAAATCATGTATGTTATTCATTCGATTGGGGAGTTCATATATGAAATTTCATCAAAATCGAAGTTGCAAGCATCCCCCAAATTCCAAAGCACCATTTCAAAACATAGAACTAAAATCCCTAAATTGGCATTTGAATAACCAAGATTTGAAGATGAAATTGTGAAATAATCAATAAGAAATGATTGAAATGTTGATTTACCCAAGGTTTGATCTTGAAAAGCACCTTTAAAATCTCCCTAAAATAATTTTACAAAGTACAATGTTTCTAATTAGGA
>JBDJHY010356162.1:0-18657 GCA_039654485.1 Withania somnifera | reverse complement strand
ACTTAGTGAAGAAATATCTCAAATTGCCTGTTTTAAAGCCTAAAACTAAGTATTCATTGACCACAGTCAAATTTCCTTCAAGTCGAGCTCGGAATTAAATTTCGACAGTTCCGTCAGCTCCAAAATGCCAAAAAAAAAGTCAAAATTGACCTTAAGTTTGTGTTTTGGAGTTTGTGTTTGCAAGCTATGCAAAATTATGGACATTAGTTAAGTTTGTGGCCTAAAGTGAAGTTTGATGTTTGGAGTATCTAATTGGAATTCTGACGCTTTTAGTAGCTTCAAAATAATGATTTTAGGCTAGGTGAGGTGTTGGTATAATTTCTGGACTTGTCGTTGCATTTTCGAGGTATTGGTGGAGAAGTGCACTTTCTGTTAATTTTGGTTTGAGGGGTTTTGCATAAATGACCTCAAATTATAGTTTCGTCAATTCCATTGAGTTCGGAATGTCGTTTCCATGTTGTTTGTATATTTGGTTTTTTCAAATTGGACCTCGTTAGATATCTGAAATCTCGTTTGGAAATTATAAAAATATAGCAGAAACCTACAACTGGTGCAGGCACTGCCTTTAGCGCAATCGTGGTCCCTTCATCATGATCATGGTGAACAAGTTTTCCTCCAGCGCAATCGTGACATAATCACACGATCGTGCTAAATGATGAAATTCCCTTTTTTGCACGATCGCGCCCGCGCGCCTGGCAGCATATAAAATTCCTGCACGATTCCATTTATTATTTTAGGAGCCCTACATTGTTTTTCCCCATTCCTGAGTAAAATAAACCCCCAAACAACAATCCAAGATAAAGGAAGACCCTCACATCATTCCCACCGATTCCACACATTTTAGGTAAATTTTCCTTTCTTGTTCTCCTAAATTTCTTAGTTTTCCACAATTAATGGCACCAAGAGTTGAAGTTGATGAAATCATCCAATAATCGATTGATTTTTGTGTAATTCTTCATTAATTGAATCTACATTGCTCCTAGGACCGTTATTACATCATAATTCCAATGTAAAATTCATGAAAGTTTAATCTCTGACCCATTTAGGGTCAAATCTGTCCGGGCTATTTTGAAGCCCTTTCCGCACTCGAATTGTGCTCAATTTTGGAGCACAGGTCCCTAATTTCATTGGGAACCCTATAGTGAAGTTCGTTTTCCGTTCTGAAGAGCGGGCCCTACAAGCCCTTTTTAGGTTCAATTTTAGACCCAATTTGGAACTTAGCATAAAATACATTGTTAGACTCATATTACCATATAGAATACTTTGATGTAAGTTTTAGATTACTGGGAGATCGTTTGACGTCAGTTGGAGTATAATTCGTGATATTGCAGCACTTGGTTGTTGGACGACAAATAGGCTCTATGAGGCTATCTCTGGGCTTATAGCTTTAAAAATTGTACTAAATAGCATTCATGGGTTGGGTAGTTAGGATGTATAGTAACCCTCTAATATTTTCTCGTTTATTCCATGTTGATATTGATATTTTGGAAATCGAGTGATATGGTTCCTGAGACATAGTATTTAATTAGAAATACCTGTGCAGGCATAGGATGTGGATAATTCATAATTATATGTTGATATATATGTTGTTGATATGTTGTGCATTCATGACACAAGAGGCCAAGCCTATGGCTCTGATGAGAGTGCATTAGGGCTGGGTATATCACCACCTGATTTATAAGCCATGATGGCTAGCGGATGAGTTGATAAAGTTAATAGCGGCATAAAGGAATAAATGAGAACACTTTGATAAAATAAGTAATTATCTTTTATTGTTTTAGTCTCGACATTGTATCCAGCACCCGGTAATACCGTTTTCACTTGTTTTAGTCCAGGATTTACCTCCTGGCACTGGGAAATATCTTTTCATTAATAAATACTAGATTTGAGACCGACTCAGTTCAGCAGTGAGTACAGTGTTGGGACTTGAAACCATCATCGTACGACAGTGAGTACATCTTTTGACACCTATGGTGCTACTGATTGTGGAAACATGATAATATTGATTTAATGAGGACCAGTGGTAATACCCTATGATATATCCGCATTGTATGCCTTGACCTGCTGAGGACGAATATTGGATATGACTGATTTAAGGCACAAGATGCCAGTGGGATAATATTGATATGAGGCATAAGATGCTAGCAAAAATGATTGATGTGGGGCATTAGGTGTCAATTGTGATTTATTGTGATTCTGAGATATGGGATGTGTGGTTCTGATGACGTTCATATGTATGTTATTTTTCCTGCACTTATTTTCTTTAGTGTACCCATAGGTAGTATGGGATGCCCATGGGTGCACGTGTTTTGTGTACGTTAGAGTTTCTTATGGGGGACTTGTCAGCATTTATTTGCATTACTTTATTATTATTATTATTATTATTTACTTGTTATTACATGTTAACTGATTCATGTTATGTGGGATTAGTACCTTACACTCTTATTAAGTCATTTACTCGTTTACTTGAGGTTACCGGTATACCGACCATGTTCTACTCCTATCTTCTTTGATTCCCATTCATTGTGTTATATTTCACATATGCTATTGGAAGGATGTTGAGTATTTTTTCTTCCATTGCCTGAGATCCTGTTGTGTGACTAGCTAGCGATATCAGTTTATGTGACACTTTATTTGGAATTGAGTTACTAGTTCCATATTGTAGTATTTTCTTCTGTGACCTTTTTGTGTACTCTGTTATTTATTGCTTTTATTATTGTTATGTGCTCAGTGAACCCTTGCAGCCTACTGGGAACGGGTTGCTTCAGTGACTTGTACTCATACTATAATTGCACATGTGTAGATCTGAGTACAGGTTCCCGTTCGTGATATGTAGACAGTTGTTGTTCCTTATTATCTATAGACTTATATCTTATTTGATCTCCATTGTATTTTGGAGACGCAGTTGTACTAAACATACTTCAGTTTTATCCTTTTTGTACTTAGTGGTTCGTTTGACTCTGATACCGAATTTTGGGTAATTTATTTTATTCTTTAAGACTTTCGCATAATATTATCTTGATTTTTTTGACATACTTCCCCAAATGATAAAGTAGTTCTCTGCATCAGCTTCAGACTACAGGGTTTGGTTCTCCTACTGGTGGTATAGTAGGTGTCATCATGATCCGCAAAATCGGGTCAAGACACTTCCCCTTTTCTGCTTATTTTTCATCAACTTGAAAGCATTTTCTTGATTTTTCAGTGTAAATTAAGGGTTTTGAAGGGATTTACTCAAGTTCTAATCAATAGAAACTCATTACAGCGGTCCTACAATAATTTCTACTAGGTAATTCTTCATTTTAGTTATTATATAAACTTTTTCAGATTATAACTTTCATTTCTACCATTAAATTAAGTGTTATTTTATACCATTTGGTGTATGTGATGTGCTTTCAATATTGGTATAAATATTTCCTTTTTCAAAATTATTCGGGTTTATGGACCTGATTTTAGTTTGTATTTTGACCCTACAATTTATATAGCAATATGAGTCTTGTTTTACTCATATTGACATATGGGTTACATTTTTCAAGGTGCATAAGTGATTTTTTAGATATTTGGGCAATGCTTCTCGAAGACACCACCAGAATCTAGGTAGGCTATGGTCTACTTTTGTTAGACTGGTTATTAGGATATTATATGTATTGTAAATCTCTCAAAAAAATCTCTTTCTTTTTTTTCCCAACGATAAAGGATCTTATGGGTGGGGCATTTTCGGGGACTAACTCTAGGTCAAGATGACTAATCGGGCCTCGATATGCATATTCTTTCGGCGTATGGTCCATTTAGTTTGTTCATAAATAAACTCCTTACCGTGGGGCTATTTTTCCCTACCCCTATGTCTCACAATGACTTTGGAATGTAGTGGGGTTGGGGAAGGAGTAATGCCTTTGATGTGTATTGTTATATACTGACTCTGGACTGTAGTGATGTTGGGACGGAATTATGCTAGCATTAAAGCTTAGTAGCTATTCCCCAATTTAGGTTGGTGGCTTTAGAGCCTATCTAGGGAGGATGATTATTCTACATTCTACTTGAGACAATAGGTGTGATTAGGGCGTGCATGACCCTCTGGGCAATAGTTAGCCTAGGACAGTCATTCTACAAGGTTAGCTTCCTTATATGATGATATTATACATAGTCTGGTACGACTGTGTTAGGTGGTTAGTAGCCTTGTGTTATAAAGTTGTACCCTAGATCGGTGCGAGCCTGGGAGTGAGTCGTTCTTTCTTGATCTATGGTAACTCTGTCTACCTCCTTATATGGGTTTGTTCTTGGCCATTAATGGGCCCCCTCTGGGTAGTTGTGGCATTTCTGATGTGGTAACTCGTGGCTTGATACCGTGGTTTGTCTAGAAGAGGTTATACCTTGTGATTAAGGGTCGATTCCATCCAATAGATTCTGATTAGCAGTCCTAGACCAGTTTAAGTTATTGATTTGTTTTTGTAGGGAGATTTTATTAAATGTATTAAAAGGTAACTTTATTTTGATAGAGAAACAATCAAAAACTGTACAAGCAGTATGAAGGTATTTTTCTGCACTACCTGAGGCTATTTTCTCATGATCATGATGATTTCTGGATATTGCATACATGGTGATAGTTAGGTCTTTCTGAGATTTGGATATTGCCTAAATGGCTAGATTTGGGATTCCACCAAAATATGATATACGGGTTAAGCCTGAGTTTTCTCCTCTTATCCTTGATCATTATGGCATTAGATGCCTTTTTACTAGGATTTTTATACATGGGATTGGATCCCTCTACGGATCCTCCAACCCTGGAGGCCATGTTTGGTGTATATTGTATGTTCGGAGAAGAGTTATACTGGGGTAGGTTAGGTAAGTGCACATAGCAACTTATGTGGGTCTGGTTCTTGCAAAGTCTTCCATCGGGGAGGGTGCATAATGGCACTATTTACTTATCATCATCCCCATTCGTTACATCCTTTCATGTTCGCCTGTCAGTTGTAGATACCTTAGTCAGTATGGTTAGGAGAGTCTTCCAATAGTTCTTCCTCCTTTAGGTTGTGACCTTGAGGATGGTGTTGTAGGTAAGCTATTTTTGAGCTCCATTTATTAAAATTTTATTCTATTCACTACTTTTTTGGGTTTTGTTGACTTGGGCGTGACTCAAACTTATTTCTTTCTTACTTTACTTATCTAGATTAAGTGAGCTTACCCTTGTTGATGTTGTATATGACTTGCTATTTCTATTCGTTTTCCTTCGTTCTAGATTGATTGGAAGAGAGTTATCTTTATTCTTTGCCTATGTCAGACTTAAATGGTGTTTCACCTTTGCCTCTTAGGTTCCCCAGTTGCGTTTGCTAGTGGATAGCCTCTGTGCCCACGGGCATGTAACTATTTATATAGGCACAGTGCTTCTTTAGTTGTGGATCTAGGTTATAGTATCATTGATAATTTCATAATTTTGTGTACATGTTGCATTTCCAGTCTTAGTCTCCTGATACGATCGTGCAAGCTTGATCCTTGTGAGTGGATAGTAATGTGGTTTCTGCTACAATTTTTTTGTACTAGTGATTGTTGTATATTGGGTTATGATCTAGTTTTTTTATTGTGTTCTTTTAATGAAATTTGGCAGGCTTTCAAGTTTTGAGTTAGTGGCACTTTATTGTAGAAAGTTGCGAGTAGTTGGAGTTTGTTCCTGTTCTCAGTTTGTAATGATTACATAGTTTGGGTAATTTGTTTTTGGATAGTACACTAGCTTGGTCTATTTCACTATTTTGATATGTGATGATGATAGTTGAGTTGCAGTCGTAATTTGAGATTATTATTAGTGTGTGAGTATAATGATAGATAACACTGGGATGATCATTTCCTTTTAGTTTTAAACACATTTTTTGTTTCAATCCTAGTCAATTTCAGGTTGGTGGGTTGATCTTAATGATCGAGGTTTAGATAGTCACTCTGATTTCAATATCTCACTCGAGAGCAATGTCGGCAAGGTCAGCAGCCATTGTGGTACCTGGATTGTAGGTTAACTTGTTGGTATCGTTTGCCTTATCCTAATGGTGTTTGTCAATTTTACTTGAGTATCTCATAGTCTTGGGATCTATGCTTTAGGGTTTTCATAGTTTCTAATGGTAAATTTTTTATGGCATTGGTCCTTACAGCTCCAAAATTTGTGATTTTATTTAGACCATCCTTTGTGAGGCCATTGTCTAGATCTATATACTAGTAAATAAAAGAGATATGGAGAGATTCTTGCGACTCGTATGCTCGAGAAGTCTTTGCTTACACGAGATTCTAGTTTCTATTATTTCAGATAGAGGTATCCAATTAATTTCTTGATTTAGTAAGGATAGCTTGATAATGATTTTCCATCCATAGCATGACAGCTAGTCCAAGCGGATTATTTGGTACCTCCAGATGTATCTTAAGCTTGTGTCCTTGATTTTGGTAATGGTTGCGACAGACATTTGTCTTTTCTAAAGAATCAAATGACGATATTTTTTATTTATTTTTTAGATACTAGCATTTGGGGTTTGTTTCTTGTTGCTTGAACTGCCAGTAGGTAAGGTTTGAGCACCACTAAGCAGCCGGTGTGTTACAGCGACTCCAAATTCTTGAGTGGAAGTGGGATCAGATTATGATGGATTTTTCTTCGAGAATCCCTCTTACTTCTAGGGTTCATGATTGTATATAGTTCATTGTGGATTGATTGAACAGCTATTATTCTAGCTTCCATATGACACCATTCGAGGTTTTGTATGGTATACATTGCAGATCACTTATAAGTGGGTAAAATAATTTTGAGATTCGACTGCAGACATATGATTTGATTCAAGAGTCTAAAGAAATTCAAACCTATCCATTTTAGATTTCGAACAGCAAAAAGTAGACAAAGGAGATACAAAGATTATAAACTTTGCTTCTTGAGTTTTCTATTGGGAACTTGTTTGTGGGTGTTTGTTTAGAGTCATATAGGATCACAGAGAAGATTAACAGGGTAGCCTATAGATTAGTCATACCTTCTAAACTAATGGTGATACCCTCTATTTTGTCCACATCTCCTTTCCTTATTGTTATTTACCAAATTCTTGTGGTACACTTTGTTATGAGTCAATTTGATTTGATGATCAATCAGTGTATCGAGCAGCCAGCTACAATCATTGATAAATAATGTATGTGGCTCAAGTCTTGGGATATTTCTCTTATGAGAGTTCATTGGGAATTATGTCTAGTCGATGAGGCTAGTGGAAGGCCAAAAGGACCGTGTGAATGAAAATACTGTATGTGGCTCAAGTCTTGCATCCTTGTTGTTTCAAACTTTGGACACTTCTTTATTCTGTGGATGAAAGTTTCTTTAGTTGTTGATATTGCAATGGCCCTCAGGGCCATTTTTATGATTCTCATAATTTATCTGTATATAGAGTGTTCTTTTAACTTCCCCAAGTCATTTGAGACTTGCTGAGATAGGTAAGTTGGTTCACTAGCAGTTTTACAGTTTAAGTTTCTTTAATTATTTTTACTTCGAAACCTTACTCAACTTATATGATCCCAACTCAACTTTTCATCAATTTCGTTGAGTCTGCAATGTCTATTACATAATGATTTCATATATGGGTTGCCGAAATCGGACTCTATTTCCATTCTGAACCTAAATCATTAAAACTGGGGGTGGTCTTAGAACCAAAGGGTCGCGATCTCTTGTCCTTGTGCCCGATTGCGTAGGCCAGACTCAGTATGCATCACGATTATAGGTCCTAGAGATGGAATCTTGGAGTGTGAGGTGACCAGGGTTCTCGACCATGTGACCGCCTAGAAGGTCTATATAAGGTCTTATTATTAATTTTTTGATTAAAATTTTCCAAATTTCCTCCATCATCCAGAGCTAAAACAGTAGGTTTAAGGAGTTTTAACACATCCGAGATTCTACGATCGTTTCTACCCGATAAAATCTTTGTTTCTCTATTGCAATAAAATTTTAAATATTACATAAACTTTCCATGCTTGTACCCTTCATTTTCTACCATTAGTTTAAGCCCAATTTGTAACATATAATGTATTAGTTGTGCTCAACGTGTTGGTATAAATATTTCATTTCGAGCTATTAGGGTTTCCAAACCCATATTTAGTCCACTATTTATATAGAAATATAGATCCTGTTTTACTCCTCTTGACTTATCGATTATGTTTTTCCCATATTTTTGTGATACCAAACACGTTTATGATTCTCAACTTATTCTAGTGCGACTTTTGAGGTTTCTTTAGTCACCAAGTAGGCTATAGTCTACTTTCTTTAGACTGAGTATTAGTATAGTATATGTATGGTAAAATTCCAACTGGGAGAAAGGATTACTAGTTAGAGCTCCGTTATGTTTATTTTTCAAGCCTATGGCCTAGTTAGCTGGCTGATGTCTTAGTTACTTACCCTGGGGCTATGTTTCCCTACCCACATGTCCAACATTGACCTTGGAACATAGTATGGTTAAGGTAGGAGTGTAATCTTTGGTAAGTGTAGTTTATACGCTGACTCTAGAACATAGTGAAGTTGGGGGGGATTATACTAATTGTTAGAGCTTAGTAACCATCCCTATTTTTGACTGTTGGATTTAGAGTCTATCTAGGTAGGTTGATTGTTCTGTGTTCTACATGAGGTGTTGTATATGACTTGTACGTGTTTGGTCGCTTGGCTATAAATAGTCAGATATAGCTTGGCTTTGTAGTTAGTATCCCTATGTGATAATATTGTACCCTAGCCAGGTGCGAGGCTAGGAGTGAGTTGTATTGGACTAAGCTATGATAGCTCTATTTTTACCCCTATATGAGTATCTATATAGCCCTTAATAGGTGTCTTATAGGATGTTGTTGCATCTTTGGTGTGATTACCCATGGCTCAGGACCGTAGTTGGGCTAGGAGAGGATGTACCTCATGATTATGCTTTGCATCCATTCCATGGATTCAAGTTAGTAGCCTTAGACCAGTTTAGTATATTTAGTTGATTTTACGTTCCAAGTATGCATTAGTATTTTTAAAAGGTAATTTGATTTTGACAAAGTAATAACCATAAACTAATTTCTTATATATTTATATCTTCCTTGACTGCACTCAATCACAGTGTGGAGCTATTTCTCAAGCCATTTGATCCTATTTTCTCACTATAATTGTGATTTTTGGATATTTGTTACATGATGACAACTAGGTTTTACTGAGACTTTGATATTTCCTATATGTCTAGACTTGAGGTTTCCCCTAAAATATGACATAACAGTTGAGCCCGAGTTTTGGAATTTCCCACTGATAAATAAGCCACTAGTTTTCTTTTTATGATGAATTAGATCCCTCAATGGACCCTCTGACCAAAGGTGGCTATGCCTGAGATATTTATACAATATAGGAGTTGCAACCTCGGAGAGAGGTCTATTGGAGTAGGAGGGGTAAGTATGTAGAGAAACTTCCATGGGTTCTCTCCTAGAAAAGTATTTGAATCGAGAAGGGTGCATACAAGAACTAATTTCTTATCAGCACCTCATTACTATGCATACATATGCGGTTTATTGTACTTCTCGAGGCATACGGGGTAATTCCTATTAGGTTACGTATGTGCTGATGTGTTGATTTCTAGCTACGCTTTGGGGTTACCCTTCTATGTTGTGATTAGTTTCCTTGCCTACATTTTTAGTGGTTACATTCCATGTGTTCCTTTTTTTCTTATTGGTCATTACTTTTGTTGGTCACGTTAGAGTTCTAGGTACGTGTAATGTTTGATCAGGATTATCTTGTGGCTCAAGTTCTGTGTGCTATAACTTTATACTGACCTACCTTTATACTTGTTAGATGATTCTTCACACAGTGATGGTCTGACCTTTAACGCACTTACAAGATACTACTGCGGTTACCCTTTTCTATTGTACGTTACGTTCTATTACCCTATTAGCTTTTGATCACCCTTTATCTTGCTTAAGCTTAGATTTTATTGGTCGGCCTGTGATTCATATTGGGTACCCATTATTTTTTTTATTCATGCAATAATTCTGCCTCTTTTTTTATGAAGGTCCTAATATGAGTTAGCAGATGTGGTTAGTTTGGTGTTGTTTTAGGAGACTTGAAGAGTGGTCGACACCATTATTTTTGGTATTCATGCAACAATTCCGCCTTTTTTTATGAAGGTCCTAATATGAGTCAACATATACGATTAGTTTGGTGTTGTTTTAGGAGACATAGAGAGTGGTCGACAATCATGCTGTCTGGTCCTCCTTACGTCTTCACAACTATTCTAGTTTTAGCCTGGAAAGATATTTTGAAGTCTTCTAGATATAGATGATATACAGTCACGATACCAGGTTTTGAGAAGTTATTTTTGGGTTTGTATTTTTGTACTTTTATTTAATTTTCTTCTTTTCATCTCCTTCTTTCTTCTAGTTCTTAGTATTGTACCATTTCTTCATGATCCAGGACCACATTTTAGCTTATCTACGAGTGGGATGTAGACGCATCAGAACATGATTTTCCTATTGTGATAGGGTGGTATCAGAGCTCGAGGTTCACTAGTCTCTTGTTGTAGAAGCAAGTGTCTGGTAGAATCCCATAAATCAGTATGAAGATGTTTGTATCTTATCTTCAGGAGGATACATGACACTTTTTAGGAAAGACTCTCACTTCTTGACTTCTACGTTGTATGGTCATTAGGTTTTCTATTACTTCATTTGGCTCAAATCTTTCCAGATTATTAAGAAGAGTCCCTATCACTTCATTTGGGATTCTTATGTGCATTTCTGGAGTTTAAAATCAGAAGAGAGCGCCACAAGACTACATTAGCAGACACAGAGTCTAGGAGTGACCTTGGATCCAACTGTGGTTACTTTAATGCTAGTTTTGAAGAGTATCAAAATTTATTTAGAAGTACCAGTGGGTGTATTAGAGGAACATCGAGTTCTAGCAGGGATGTTTGATCGTTTGGACTATGCAACATTGTCTGACAGAATGGCTAGACATATTCTCACACTGTATGCTACAAGATAGGGAAGGGTGTTTGACTTCTATAAAAGATTTATTTTGTCACCCCGTATGTCAATAAGATATTTGGTAACAACGGACATACCCTTCGACAGATCTTTGAGTAGGGCATTCCCTTGAAGAGGCTTTTCATGAGACCTAGGGGATTGATGGTCAGTAAGACAACTAGAAGATGAGGGATGGTTATGATCCAACTTGGGATCTAACGGATGAACAACCTCGGGGCTTTTCTATATATGGCATGTTTAGAAATGAGGCCATGAATTTCCCCCTTCTTGAGGTTTTTGTCACAACATCTTCAGCGGAATAACTAGAGTTTTGGTTATGGCCCATCCAGATCTTCCTTTGAGTTCTCATAATGATTCTGGTAATACCCGATTTATTAGTGAAAAGTATGACAGGCGGAGATTTCAGCGTCAACAATAGACCCAATTGGGTTAGTCCAGTCAGTCTGTTCAGATCGTTTCATAGTCAGCCGACTAAGGCCTAGGTACTCAGAGCAATCAACCTGCTAGGGGTGCATATTCAGGTTTGCAGGGCCATAATGAAAATAATAGTTCATTTTGTTGTTCCACTTGAGGAAGGGACCATAGTTGTTATAAGTGTGGTCAGTCAGACTATTGGACTGGAGAAGGGCCCCAACATCGGGCCATATAATTAGCAGTGATTGCAGCTTCACCTTAGCAGTCAGTAGAGTGGATGGTGGTTTTAATATTTCTGGTTATGCTTGGAGAGGACTTGTATTTTAGTACAAGGGGTGCCCCGGTTGTGGATACCTTAGTCAGGCTTGTAAGAAGAGTCTTCCAGTTGCTCTCCGTCCTTTGGGTTATGATGCTGAGTAGGGTGTTTCGGGTGAGCTAATTTCGAGATCCATTTATGACAGTTTTATTCTACCTACCTAGCTTTCTTGTATTAACTTGGGCATGATTCTGACTTATTTGTTGCTTACTTTATTTGTACTAGCTTAAGTGACCTTATCCTTGTTAATATTGTATCATAGAATTGGTTTAGTCCTTTCTTTTAACCCTTTGATTTCCTGCCCTCTTTTATGTGGTTCGACGATAGTACCTAGGTTATGATACTTAGTGGTGACTTGAGTCTTGTTTTTTAGCCCAAGGGTGCCTATGAGTCCTTGTTGTGCCGTGGTCCGTGATTCAGGAGTTGAGTTCCTTTTTTTTAGTCGGGCCTTACTATATGCTAGATGATATTTGAGCACCTTATTCTTATCCTACCTTAAGTTGTTGATATTGTCATAGGGTCCTTTTATATCCTTGTGTGAGGAGGAAACTTTTTAGTGGTAGATCCTAGTGAGGGATTTGAGTTGCTTTTCTAGTTTAGCCTGTAGAATTTGTGAGATAGTAGAGTTGGGCCTTATGTCAATAGGTGGCCTTAGTGATTTTTTGGGCATGGGTAGTTTATCCTGTTTTCTCTATATACTAGATTATTTTATTGTGATTATACCTTAGCCGTGGCCGGTATACCTCGGTAGGTTGATTGAGCTCCTTAGGCCCTTTTTGATTGAGATCTGTCTTATTTTAAGGTTAGGTAGTTAGTCCTATGGGAGTGCTTATTAGCATTGCATGTTTGATGTTTTTTTATTCTAGTAGGAAGATTTCCTGTTATCCTATGGGGATCTTGTCAGATAGCAAGCTCTTCGATAGCTCTAGGTTGTGATTCGCTATCCGTGACTTCCATTGGTTGGTTTTGGAGAACCAGAGTTGGTAGTTTTTGTGGGTAATTGACTCTCTCTTTCTATTCAATTTCATTTGATTCTAGATTAATTACCAGAGAGTTATCTTTATCATTCACCCGTGTTATGCTTAAATAGTGTTCCATCTTATGCGTCTTGGGTTCCCTAAGTTGTGTTTGGTAGTGTATAGCCTCTATTCTCGCATACTTGTAACTATTTTGGTAGGTGGCAATTCTCCTTTAATGGTGGATCAAGGTTTTAGTATTCCTGGGATTTTTGTACGGCAGTGAACATACTGTATTTCTCGCCTTAGTCTGTTGATGCTGTTGTGCAGTCTTGATCCTTGTGAGTGGATACTTATGTGGTTTCTTATGAAATTTCTTATGTGTGGACTAGTGATTGATTGATACTAGTTTTTGATCCAGTTTTGTAATTCTGTTCTTTGTATGAAAGTCGAGAGTCTTTCAAGTTCTAAGTTAGGGGCACTTGACTTTGGAAAGTTGTGAGTTATTGTAGTTCATTCCCATTCTAGGTATGTGATAATCACTTGTTTTAGGTAATTAGTTTTTGGATAACGAAATGGATTGGTTAATTTTACTATATTAATATGAGACGATGGCAGTTGAGTTGCAATCATGATTTGAGGTTATTATTAGTGTGTGATTAAAATATAAAGTCCCCTGGGATGATTAGTTTCTTTGAGTCTTAGACGTATTCTTTGTTTGGTTCCCAGTTGATTCCATCTTGGTAGGTTGATTTTGAGATTGAAGTTAAGATAATAACTTTGATTTTAGTCTCCCAACTGAGAGAAAGGTTTTTTTATAGGAAAGGTCAGTGACCATTGTTTTACCTTATGTAATTGGTCAGTCGATTTCTATTAGTTGCCTTTTCTTGATGTTGTTAGTCGATTTAACCTGACGAGCAGCGTCTTATTAGGTTTTTATAGTACGTTATGGATATGTATTTTTCTTTGCAATTCTAGAGTTGATGATTTATTTTTGACATATCTTTGCTAGGCCATTGTACTAGATACTCCATACACTTGTGCATAGCTGAGATGTACATATAGTTTTTCTATTCTTATGTTCGAGAAGTCAGTTTTCTTAAACGCGATCACGATTTTTATTATTTCAGTCAGTAGAACCAGATTCGCTTCTTGATTTGCTGAGGATAGTACAATACTAATTTTCCATCCATAGAGTAATAGTCAGTCTGAGTGGATTATTTGGGTACCTCAGGATATATTGCAATCTTGTGTCTTCGATTTTGGTAATGCTTTCATCTTAAATTTGGTGTTTCTAAGGATTCATACAATGACCGTTCCAATTCTAGTATTCGGATGTGCAATTTGGGGTTTGTTTCCCAATGCTTGAACTACCAATAGGTGAAGTTTAAGCACCATAGACTAGGTAGTGTGTTGCAGTGACTCCCTACTCCTGAGTGGAAGTGGGTGCAGATAATCATGGATTTTGTTTTTTGTAGTCCCTCATTCTTCTAGGAGTCATAATTTATATCGGTCATTGTGGATCAATTAAAAAAATCTAATCGCTTTCTACCGACTTTATCTTCTTGTTGTACCCAAAGACTTTTTATCTTTTATCTTAGAGAGATTATTTGTCTGCATGGGGTTCTATCTCGATTATATCGAACAGGGATACACAGTTTACTTCACTGTTCTGGAGGACTATGCAGAGTGAAATGGGTATAGAGGTAGTTCTTAGTATAACTTTTCACCCATAGACAGATGTGCAGTCTATATGGTAGGGTATGTTCAGGGATTGTATTTTTATTTTGGTGGAAAGGGATCAAAAGTTGGCTTTGACAGAATTTTCCTACAATAGCAACTATCATTCAATCATCCATATGGTGCCATTTGAGGTTTTGTACGGTATTCATTGCAGATCACTGATTGGTGGGTATAATTGTGTTGAGATTCAAACTCAGACTTCTGATTTGATTCGAGAGGATACAAACAAAGTAAGAGCTATATGGGTTATACCTCAGAGAGCACAAAATAGACAAAGGAGCTACATAAATTATAGTCTTCGCCTACAAATTGTCTCTACCTTCTGAGTTAGTAGAGATACTCCTTATTCCATCTACATCTCTATGCCTCATTGTTATATATAAGATTCTTCCCGTACATTTTATGATGAGCAATATTGGTTGGACAACTGGTTATTGTGTGGAGCATCCTAAGGGAATTATTGATAAAAGAAGTAAAAGGCTCATGTCCTATGATATTTTGATTATGAGAGTTCGTTGGGTGCATGGTCCAGTCGAGGAGGCCAGTGGAAGGCTAGGAGTATTGTGTGAACCCAACATCCTTTTCATTTTAGACCTCGAAAACTACTTTCTTCTTAACTTTCGCGGATGAAAGTTTCCTTAGGGGTGGATATCATAAGGGCCTTCGGGGCCATTTTCGTGATTCCCACGATTTCTTTATCTTTTAAACATTCATGAAACTACCCCAAGTCATTTTTGACTTACTGAAATCGGTAGGTTGGTTCCCTACTAGTTTTAAAGTTTAAATGACTTTAATTATTACTACTTTATAACTTACTCAATGTTTATGATCCTGAATCATATTTTTGTCAATTTTGTTAAGTTGGTAATGTCAATTACATAAATATTTCACATATGGATTGTCAAAATAGGACCCCTTTTTTATTTTAAGCCTCAATTATTCAAGTACAGTTTGGTTAAGTACCAAAGGGTCAGGATTAGGTGGCCTAGTTCGTGATTCCATAGGCAAGGCCCAGTATGCATTGTGGTCGTGGGGCTTAGGGCCGTGAACACAAAGAGTGAGTCATCCAGGGATCATCATCCCATGTCCTACTCCAAGATCCCGTGAGTTTATGGAAGTCCTATATAACCTCTTGTTCTGCCTTTTTTGACAAAAAGTTTTCCTAATTTCCCTCCATCTCCAGAGCTAAAATAGTAGGATTAGGGAGTTTCAATATAATTTTAATTCGTGGAAATGCATACTTGAGTTTATAGTTTGTTTTTATCAAGTAAATTCCTTATTTTCTATGTTGTAATAAGGTTTTGAATATTACATAACTTTTTGGGCTTGTACCATTTTGTATTATATGATGTACGAGTTGTGCTCTACATGTTGCTATAAATATTTAATTTTTTCAAGTTATTAGGGTTTACAGACCCATTTCTAATTTTGATTTCTAGCTCGCTATTTATATAGAAATATGGGTCTTATTTTACTCCTCTTGACTCGAGAAATATGTCGAGATCGTTTGTTATTCTCAGCTTATTCCAGCATGACTTTTGAGGTTTTCCCTGGTGCCAGGTAGGCTTTAGTATAATTTCTTCAGGCTGGGTATTAGTGTAATATATGTATGGCAAAGTGCCAGCATGGGGCTGGCTAGTTGGTGTCTCACTATGTTTATTCTTTCGGCCTATAACCTACTTAGCTGGCTTGTAGCTTAGTTACTTACTAAGGCCTATATTTCCCTACTAGCGTGTCAAATGCCAACTCTGGAACATAGTATGGGTGGGGGAGGAGAATAACCTTTTGTCCTTATTATTTATATGCAAACTCTCAAATGTAGATAGTTGGAGTCTTGATATGTATTTTGTAATTTATTTCCCAACGCAGGTTGTATTTTATATTTTTCAAGATATAGATTCTATGCAACCACAATAAAAGATTTTTTAAAGTTATTTTTGGTTGTGTAATTTTATACTTGTCTTCTGTTTTCTTTTCATCTCCTTCTCCTTTCTTTTGGTTCTTGGTACTGGACCATATATTACGATTTGGGTCGAGGTTAGGATTGTGTATCTGTAGGAGTAGACGCCATCACAACTCAATTTTTGGGTCATGATAGAATGTTATAAGAGATCTTGGTTCGCCAGTGTCTCCGGATATAGGAACAAGTGTTTGTGGAATCTCGGGGATCGAAATGTAGAAGTCTGTATCTGACATTTTTAAGGCTATGGGACACTATATAGGAAAAACTCTAACTTCTTGACTCCTTAGGTGTGTTATATGGTCATTGGATTTTCGATCACTTCATTTGGCTATAATGACCCGCATGGTCATTTACTTGCCTTTCAACTTCTTTTATGTTTATAGCTTTCTATTACCTTCCCCAAGTAATTTATCACTTTTCAGGACTGTAATTTTGATTCCCTGTAAATTCTATAGCTTAGTATCTCAGTTTCTCTATTTTAAAGGATGAACCTTAAAATAGTAGAACTGGAAAGTGATTTCTCAGTAAACTCACTCAGAATCAGATTTTGATACTTTTTTATGTTTGGAGAACTGACTTTGGTCTAGTTCGACCTTTAGTTTTTATCCCAAAACGTTCTTTTTGAGTGAGACATATTTCATGGAAATTTAGTCAGTCCGAGTTCATTTTGGAGCTTGAGTGGGCTTTTGATGATTGGAGTGTCGGATCAAACTTATCACACTTTCATAATCTCCAGAATGTCGATTTTGGTCATGTTGGACCTTTAGTTCGTGTCTCAGGGTGTTCATTTTGAGTTTGACCTATTTAGTTGAAATTAAATTATATCGAAGTTCATTTTGGAGCCTGGGTGGGCTTTTGGTTATCGGAGTGGCTAGTCAAAATTCTGATGCTTTCATTAGCTCCAGAATAGTGATTTTTGGATATTAAGGCTATTGATAGGCTTCCTGGGGTGTCCGGTGTGGTTTTAGGTACCTTGGTGGCTGGTTTTGGTTCTTGTTAGTTCTAGGGGTCTTTTCCTTCAAACGACATCGGTTGGTTATTTCGAAGATTCCATTAGATCCATAATGGCATTCCATTCTAGTACGATATTAAGATTACTGAAATTGGGATTGGAATGCTCATTCTAGGCCCCTTAGAGTATTTTTCTTTAGTTGTTAGGAGTTGTAGGCACAAAAAGCCCCACTCGAGGGGGGGGGGTTGGTCACCTCTGCAGTTTTTCCCTGGCTACAAAGGGTTCTCCCTACCGAGTCGCCCTAGCGGACAAGGATCTGCCAGAGCAATAGTTTCCTTAGGGACCAAGGGTCGCTCCTAAGATACTTCGTCCGCCCCAACGAGTTCGCCCTTTCCTATGCCCCTGCAAAACCAGGCTTCTTAGAACATGGTCGCCCTAGCAGCCTTTTTGTCTACTACAGTGGCTTCTCACAATAGGCCCTAGGGCCTCTACGTCCATGCGGCTGAAAACCTCTATAAATCTTTCTTTCTTATTCATTTATTCACTCCCAGTCTAATTTCCTCAATTGAAGAGGTGCACCAACTGTGGTATTGATATATCAAAGAGAGAAAAGTGCTGGGAGCTTCTTAGGAAGCATTGTTGATCATCTCCTTCATTTTTATTCTAGTTAATTCTCGTGTTTTCTGATTATTTAATTCTTGTGAAAAATGTTTATTTTCCTAGACTTCGTGTGCTTAAATTATCCTTCATCCTTCATTATTTTGCGATCAATTTTGTACCACGCGCTTTCTAAGATGGGCTCTACTCGCTAGTACCTTTGGATTAGTTTTCTAAATTGTGGGGCCCACGGGCCTATTTTTAGTCCCGGTTCTAACCCAAGTAGGTTTGTGAATATGGATATCATTCTTCTTTGTTTAACACCTAGACCTTTATTTTTCTAGTTTTGAGCTATTTCGGATGCTTTTGTAGTGTTTTAAGGTTTTATGCATGTTTTTCGATGTTTTGCATTGGTTTCTAGGTAGGCTAGGCTTACCTATAATTTAAATTGGGTGTACATTGTATACTTGGTAGATTCTTTATAGTGTATGGGCTAGATGAGTAGTTTGTATTTCTTTCACTCTCTTTTGGTGCTCGTTTACTTTTATGGGGACGTGTGCAGTTGTAGGCTGAAAATAGAGTGTCGGGCCTGCCAAGGGAAACTGTGTCTCTATAGTATTTGTGATTTGCTAATGTTTTACTATTCAAGTGAGATATGTTATTAGTTGGTGGATTCTGGACTTTCTTAGGCTTTGAGTGTACCTTTTATTTGAGTAGACTGGAGTTCAGA
>JBDJHY010356054.1:4846-18657 GCA_039654485.1 Withania somnifera | reverse complement strand
TTACCACACATTATTTTGTGGTGTTTTCTACCCATTCACCCCATACTTAGGTTACAATTCCCCAATCTAGGTTCACAATGTCCAATAGGGAATCAAGGCCACAACAACAACCTCTTATTTTTATTCTTTTCTTTTCGGCGGTAATTCAACAGTTGGTTTCAGTAAGATATAAAAGGGTTTAACTTGGAAACTCAATAATTTATTGGTGAATATTTTAAGACTTTAGTGACTTCTTAAACAAGGCCTAGCATTATTTTCATATAAGCCTACTTTCTACTTATTTACAATTTGAACCGGGCAAGTTTTAGATATCATATAAACAAAAGATTACATGAAATCACTCTCCCTCACTTGCAAGTATATACTCATTTCAATTCAAACCCGTTAAGCAGATGGTGTAGGGAAATACAAACACAATCAATAGTAACACCCTTATTGTACCGCAGTTTTAGAATAACATACAATCAATACTTGATTGAATCCAATGAAATAACTTAATGCTGAAATTACGTATATACATAGGTATTGATATTTAAAGGAGTACACAAAATAAATTAATAAAAAAATTACATCAAAATAAATAAACAAAAATACATCAAAATAAATCTAGCATGCCAATTCTCCTGGATAGTATGCCTGAGGGAAAAGACTATGGCAACAAAAACCCTCAGTTGTAACAAAATAAAACAAAAAAATGGTATACCCCTCTCCCACACAAAAATGGTGCGTTGTCCCAATGCACGAAGATAAAGTGTTATAAAACGTAAAGAGAGAGTTTACCACAAAATTATGGCCTATGCCACATTCTTTACCTCGGGAGAAACCTCAGATGGGTGACCGAAAGCGATGCCCAGTGCTCCTCTCGGCTACTCAGTAGCGGGAGGTGCCTGACTAAAGTGCTCAGACTCAGCCGACATTGGCTAGCAGAAGCACCCACCACTTGTGTTAGTCGTCGATCCTCATTGAGCATGAAACTTTCTTTAGATGCCTGCAGTGCCTTTTCTAAATCCTCCTCCTCATGGTGGCCACTCCGCTTCCTCCTTTTCTTTTTCTTCCTACAAAATTCTTCCTGATCCTCACCACTAGCCATTACGACCTTTCCTTTTGATTGCGTCTCCGCCAGATTCAATATCTGGTCTTCATCATTAGATTAGATGGGATTTACTAGATTTAGGCCAATTAGATGGTGACTCTGCCGTAATGCAGTAACATCAATGCGCAGCTACTCAAGCTCAACCTAAAATCTGGCCTATTCAAATGGGCTTATACGATGAAAGCGCTCATTCATGTATTTCTCCATAGTGTCGATCCTAGATTGCATTATGTCATACGACTCCAAAGCCTCTTTGATTTTATAGTCCATTAGCAGCTCTACCTCTACTGATAACACCTCTTTAACCAGTCTTGCAAAGTTTGCTGGAGGAAAATCAAACTTAGATGAAAGAGGAAGATCTGCGGATTGATTGGGGGCAGTCCTTCTGGTCTTGAGGCACTAGAATCCATGTGCGTTATAGAGACAAAAACTGCATCTGTAGTATTTGTGCCTATCTGATTTTTAGACCCTGTTCTGGAAGTGAATGTGGCTGCATCTTTTTGCTTTTTAACTTCCAGCTTTGAAAGATCTTTCGACCTCTCTACATCATAAGTCATGAGGGAATCAGTGGCTACATCCATGCCTAGTAAGATAGGT
Organism: Withania somnifera; assembly: GCA_039654485.1. Lineage (NCBI taxonomy): Eukaryota > Viridiplantae > Streptophyta > Magnoliopsida > Solanales > Solanaceae > Withania > Withania somnifera. Next base: position 16,967 of record JBDJHY010356054.1, on the reverse strand, counting down.
ACCTTGGCCTGCTGACAAGGCTCAGAAATTAGGCAAAGGTATGAATAGGTCATACCGTCGCGCGTAGTACGCATTCACAATTCTTTGGCTATCAGATGGCCAAAGTTTAACTTATACTCAGAGACTAATTAGGCGACCAACACTGCATCATCATCTATTAATTTGTCATCCCTTTTTGGTTTAATCCTCATCCGAGACACGACCCACCAGAACTTAGCAATAAAACTCAATAATGCAGTCTGGATTAGCAGGCGTGGGTTGCATAACCAAGTTGGCTCCACACCTATTAGTACCTGGGCAAACCAGTCTCTCTGGGTCTTACAGTTGGCATATTGGTAGACATAATTAGGATGGTCAGCTGGAGCCATATAATTAGGACCAAATAAGAATCGGTTTATAGTTTGTGCCGATATATCAATGGGCACTCGTCAAACTGTAATATATCCAGAACCCCCCAACTCTGATACTTTCTGGCCCTTTGGAGTTATCTGTTGCAGTTTTGCCTTGTAGTTCGCATAAAACTCGCGAACTAATGTTGGATAGTATTGTCTAGGCATCCACTCGAACTGGTAGTCTTTGAAAACACTCTTAATCTTTGGATAGTCATGTAAGTGGTCTGTGACTATTCACACTTCTTTGGTAATGTTTCTCTGATACTGGCCTTTAGCGTTTATGTACAGCCTCTCAACAAAATCTTATCTGAACTAGGCACAACCCATCTAGAATCATCTCTAAACCCCGAATATTTTCTTTTTATCACTTGATATATTTCTCACAGTAAGTGAGCATTAAGAGCTTCTACTAGTACAGGGTTGGCGCTCTGTGTGCTACTGCTACTACTACTATCAGCCTCAAATGAACTCTGAGACTTATTCACTGACTCCTCATCAGATGAGGACATCAATACACGAGCAGGTCTGGAAGGTGTATGGGCTTGGCGAGTCTGATGGTGGGTCACCAGCAGTTCCGGGCTAAAATCTTCATCTCTTAGCCTCCCAGTAATGCTATGACGTTGGCTGCCACCTCTTCGTTGTGCTAATTTTGGTTCCATATGTACCTGTATGAAATTCAAATATTAGTAGTCATATATTTAATAAAATAAAAGACAAATATAATATAACAGGGTTAGACGGAAGAACTGGCATTTCGTCTTGTAATAGACGGTTCGCTTGGTCAACCATATATTTTTAGACGATGGAACAGACGAAACATTCGATAGTAGATGATCCACCTGGTGTCCTGTCTAGAATCCCACCATTTTTTATACTAATTCAGTCCAAGCATCATGTTTAGGCAATTCTGAACTTTAATTTTACAATTTGTATAAAAAATCATTTTCGTTCCCACATAACACTTGAGATAAGAATCACAATAACAAGGTACTATCACTAAAAAGGTGGTGGCTTAGTCAGAATTCACCCACCTTCTAATGATTTTGAATAGATAATTAAAACTAATAAAATACTAATCATTACAACTAAAATCTTACCAGTGCAATTCTTCACAAGCAACTTGAAAAGTAAGCCCTAATTTTTAGTAGATGAGTTGGGTTCTTGGTTAAGTATAATACAATGTACCAAACAAGTCTTTTTATAACAGGGAGGATGGTAATGGAAGATAAGGGATTGAAGGTGTGTTAATAGAGAGGAGGTCTTGTGTTAATGGGAGGTGTCCGTTTGAATTTAGAGAGAACTGATCGGTCAAGGTTCTTTATACCCTTTTTAGCTAGATGGGTTAGGTCAGGTCCATTTTTTCAGAGGCCCGACCTAGTCACTTAAAAACTGGACGCAGACGAAATGATTAGGTGGACTGTATATCAGGAGACGATTCGCCAAAACAACCGCTTAAAGCCACCTTTATCCAATGGGTTCCCAACCAGACGGTTGGATTGGGCGGCTCGTCTAGTATAAGACGAATCACCTAGTATTCCGTTTGACTGGTATGTTCCTCTGTTAACTCCATCCCCTATGAATTTACAAGCTTGAAATTTTCAATCATAAAAAATATTCCTAGAATAATAAATAAATAAATAATGATTAACTAAAAACAAAAACAACTGAAAACAATGAGGGATAGAAATTTGGGTTGCCTCCCAATAGCACTTGATTTAACGTCACGACACGATGGTTATCTCTAAGTTCTTAGACTTTATCCTTATTGGGAATCTGTACAATATTGATGGGCAGTGTTCCAACCTTCTGCTGGTTTAGCAATATGGATAGTTTCCCCATCTAAAATTCCAAATGCCTGATCGAGGTCGAGTGAGAGTCAGTCCTCTGATCAATATTTGAAACCTTAGTATTAATAGATTTAAGGCTCTCATCATACGACTCTACTTTGGTCAACACTTTTCCCAATATTTTTTCTATTTTAGAGGTGTTCGCCTCACTTTTGCATTGCGCAAGAGGCACATAAACTCCATTTTGATTCATCCTGAATACCTCCCTTTCTTTCCAACCGCTCGACTCTTTATCCCGGTAGGCTCTTTTGTCATTGAAATAATTGCTGTTGTAGTTTTGACCTTGGGTTCCTGCTGACATAATATCATTCTTGGCCCAACTGGATATTTTAGACTCTCTAGTGTGCCATCCTCTCGTGTTCTTCGTTACCGTGTACTTTTTGGACTCCTTCACATAAGTGCACGACATGTAGGACCTTCCATTAATTCCGTCCACAACCAATTTTGAAGTGGTATTCAGTGCACAATAAAATGTCTCCTTAAAGTAGTTATCTCCCAACCCATGTGTGGGACATTGCTTGATCTTTTTGTTAAAACGTAGCCAAACTTCATGAACTGCTTCCTCAGGCTTCTTCCTGAAGTTTGTTATTTCATCCCTAAGTACCAGCATTTTGAAAGGGGAAAGAACCTTTCTAGGAAAGCCTCTTTAAACTCTACCCGATTTTCTATAGAGTCGAGTGGTAGATCATCAAGCCACATAATAGCTTCTCCACTCAGTGATAGTGGGAAAAGCCTCATCCTGATAGCATTTTGGCTTACTTTAGGCAAGTTGTATGACTTGCAAATGGCTGTGAAATTCTTCAGGTGCAAGTTTTGGTCAGCAACTCCTTGGAACAAGCCTTTCATAGTCAACAGTTGAATCACTGTGTGGGTATTATTGAATTTGCTGCCTGGGGCTAGTGGGGGTAGAATGACTGCCTCAGTAACCTCAACCCCCATCAAGGCTTGTATCCTCTTCATCCACATACACCTCATGATACCTTACAGGTTGAGGTTTGCGGGGTGCATCTGGATAATTTACTCGTTGCACATCTGTCGGACATTGTTCAAGATCAGGTAGAACGACGTTCTCAGGCCTATTCATTCTTGAAAAAGTTCTTGATATCTCGAGATAAAAAAGAAACAGAGGTGCTCCTAGACTTTGAGTATTTTTCATGCACTACCTATGCCCTGCAGCAGACAAAAACAACATAAAATGTGAAAACTAGAAGTAACCCTAACTAACAGTCACTTATACTTAGACTTCATCGATAGCCTTATTCCCCAGCAACGACACCAAATATTGATTAAGCTAAAATTTCACTTCCTTCCAAAGTATAAGCAATTGTTGTCCAAATATAGAAATCAACTAGGTTAGGGTCGATCCACAAGGAATATAGTATCGGGTGTACGCCCAGTAGCAGTATTAATTGTGTTAGAATCCTAACTAATAGTGTTTCTTTCTAGCTACAAACTGAAAATAAAAAGGGGTATTAATTGTGTAACAGTGTTCGTTGTTAATTCTTGTGTTTATAGAATGATTTAAGTTATGCAATCTTTACTGAAGGTAAAGTTACGTACAAGTCTAATGCTATTTACTTAAGTGTTTCTCAACCTTTAATCCTAAGCAAATCTCTTTTACACCGGGTTAGAGCTATGAATGAGTGCATTATGCTTATCATGGTATCTCAAGACGATTCTTCTTGCTACAACAATAATCATTAGATGAGAGTTAATGCCCCGAATCTCTTAACATAATCTCAACTTCTAGTTTTATCCACAGGGTTAGTGCTATTTAAACCTAGGCATGTTCTAGTGTTTGCAACTACTAAAAATTATTTATTATATAGAGATTATGTTCATACGTTGAAATAAATGCAACAACCATACGTAAATTACAATCCTGATGCAATTTAACCCATAGTTCCCACAACCCTTGGGTTTGGATTTTAGCCCATCATTGATATCAACATACAATAATGAATCTGTAAAGTAGTGAATGACATACCACAAAATTAAACTTCCAAGTAATTGCAGAATTATGATCATGGGATTTAACACTGATGTTCTTGAAAGAACATAGGTATCAAACACTAAATTCACAAGTCTTCATTCTCTCCAAAAATCTCTCTGTAAAAAGTCTTTTAAAATTATGCTAATTCTTTTATATATAGATTATGGGTGTAAGTGCAATATCAGAAACTCGAACTGGGCATTCGTTTAATTTAGGCGAGATATCAGACGAAATGCATGGTGACAGACGGACCATTTGGTCTTCCGCCTATCACCTCTTTATCTAGTGAACTTTACAAGAGACGACACCTTTGGGAGAATCATCTCCTAACAAATGGAACATTTGTTAAGACTGCCTGGTTTTTGTTCTTTATCCAGTGAAGCATCAGGTAGGCGACAGGGTCAGGTGAATCCATAGTCTGTTTAAGTCATTTTAACAAATGCCATTCCAGTTGGACGACTAGATTAGACGATTCATCTGGTGACTGGGGAAACGTCTCTTAATCATATAAAAATTACCCTTTTTCTGTACAATTGGTCCTAACTTCCTCATATCTCTTAACCCTGCAATTACTTAGTAAACGCATTAAAATACACTGTTATTAGTCAAGAACATGCTCTATTTTTTGGGTTTTAAGTGCAATATGTGACGTAAAATACTGTCACATTAGATACGACTTCTTAAGACAATAGTAATGAGGAGTGATGTTAATTAGCTATCACTATCAAAAGACATCAAGTCATGTACTAGTCAGAAGACGAATGGTTCCTTGTCGTAGAAGGTTCGCAGGCCTGTTACATTGCATGAGTTCTTTCCTGAATAATTTCTCCAAGGTAGTCAAATCAGTGCAACACATGTAATTTCCAATATAGATAAAATAAAGGGAAGCAAAAGGGTGTAATCCGATAATAGCATGAGAACACCATGTTGATTAATATATTGCACTATGAATTACTACAATTATCTTTATAGATAATGAATTTTTGTTAGGGTCTAATCTACATAAAAAGCCTTTATTTTTAGTAGGAGCTATTCAGAAATAACATCTAAATCACATATCGGTAAATGATGGTTCAAAAGTCAACATCATGCCCAAATTGATGCTCAAAAGGCTTACAATCTCTATTGATGAACTTTCCAAAAGTAACCTAACGATTCAAGATTTCAATCAAGGAGGACAACGAGCCATGGAAAAGTTTTAACAATATTTCCCATTGGTGACATAAAATCAAATATTTTTATTCATGTTAAAGATTCCAAAACAGCATACAACCTACTTCTTGGAAATCCTTGGATTCATGAAAATATAGTGGTGTCATATATTTTATATTAATGCATAAAGTATATGAAGGATGCTGAAGTTTTCAAAATTGATGTAGGCGGTCAATCCTTTTAGTGAATAGAGTCATACTTTGCAGATGCAAAATTCTACTTAAAGTTTTATGGATCAAGTAAAGATAAACCCATATAGGCCAACCAAACTGATGTGGATTCAAAATAAAATAACAAAGTTCAATGGATCGCTATTAGGATGTCTCAATAGAGAACTAGAGAAGTCTATTAAGATTTCACAATCCGAAAGAGACTTAAAGACAAAAATTAATAAGGAACATCCAGTTTTTTGCTATGTTCCATGTGAGCTATGAAGGAAAAGGCAACCCCTGTTAGAGGAATGAGCTCAACAAGTTCAGCCCCTGTAGAACGAGGAGTCATAAACTATTCCAAGGTTTGAAAGAGAAGATAACTTCCCTAGTTTCACAAGTCCCTCCTATCATACTTGAGTCTGCTAAGACAATATCTAAGATGATAAGATAAAAGGGCATTTGGATCAAAAGGTCTTCAATCTCTTTGAAAAATTAAGTTATAACTTCTCTAATCCAATAAGACTAGGAGAGCTCAATGATGAAGTCATTGCTGAAAAATACACGGGCTTACAAAGTCCCAAAGAAGTTGAGGAAGAAAAAGCATTATGTTGCCACTCCTAAGTTGGTTTGGGATTAACTTTGAGCCTTTTCAAATATTATTTAAGAAAGGCAAGAAAAAGACTTCATCACACCACACCTTAATAGAAAAGACAAAAGAAACTAAAGATGAGAAAATATAACAACACACTTCAGTATTTGAACGCATAAGAAGATTGACACCTTGTACTTATGTATTTTGAAAGAATGGGTTGAAAGAAAGAAAATGAAGCCTCTGAATGTACGGGAGGAGATATCACCACCTTAAATACCCCTGTCTTTCATTTTTTGGGAACCATAAGGTAGTCATCATCAAGAAAAAACGTGCTAAAGCATGAACAAAAAGGTTTTAATTAGGGGATTAATGATAAAGAGATTTGTAGTGATTTCCCATCACGTATAAAGAGGAAATATGTATTATCAATCAGCACAAATGGCCCATTAAAGGTGAAAAAGGAACTATTATATTCACCAACCAGTTTTTTGGAAGAACAAAATGAGGAGCAAGGAGAAGCCATCATCACCTTTAAAGGAAGTCAAAGGAAAGATTCCAATTTTGTGCAAACATCCTACACATAATAGTAAAGATAATCCATTCCTTGATTATGCAGACAATGATGTTCAATAGGATTCCCTTCAATTTAGAGATAGTGTCCAATCAACTGTAGATAAACTCAAGGAACTAAATCTAGGCACTATGGAAGATGCACGCCCAACCTCCGTTAGTGTGATTCTTACACATGAAAAAAAGGGGAATACTTCAAGCTATTGTCCGAGTACAAATATGTCTTTTATTTTTCATATAAATAAATTTCAGAACTTATTCCTGGGGTAGATGTTCATTGCTTAGGGATAAAAATAGAGTGTGCCCCGTGAAGTAGTCCCAACACATATTCCACCCTGAGTTGGTAACTCAATTCAAAACAGAGATCAACAATCTTATTGAAGTAGGATTCATCCAAGAAGTTAACTACTCATAATTTATCTCAAACACTGTACCTGGTAAGAAGAAGAATGGCCAAACATGTGTTTGTATTGTTTTTTTAGACTTAAATAAGGCATGTCTAAAAATTTATTTCCATTTTCGATCATCGAGATTATAGTTGATGCTATATCTGTTCATAAAGCATTGTCATTTATGAATGGGTCTTCTAGATATAATCAAATTAAAATGTTGCTAAAAGATGAAGAATGCATTGCCTTTCGGACTCCAAAGGGTATGTACAAGGTAATGTGTTTTGGTCTAAAAAATACTGGTGCCACATACCAAGGCATAATGCAAAATATTTTTGATGAAATATTTCATAGGAGGGTGGAATGTTGAATTAATGGCTTTTGGTAAAGATAAAGCATAGGAGAGACCATCTTAAAGACCTTCAAATTATTTTAAGTGGTTGAGGAAATTCAAATTGAAGATGAATCCACTCAAATCACATTTGGAGTTACTTTAGGAAAGTTTCTTGGATTTATTATGCGTCATGGTTGAATTGAATTCAATTCCATAAAGATTGATGTCATTCTAAAAATGGCTGAGCCAAGGAACTTGAGGGACCTCCGCGGTATACAAGGAAATTTGGCATTTATTCAGAGGTTCAATCTCTAACTTAGCTAGACGATTTCAACCCTTTAACTATTTAATAAAGAAGGATGCCTTTTATTACCCAAACCAATCATGTTGAAATGCTTTTGAAAGCATATAAAGATACTTGCTAAATCTACCTGTATTAGGATACCAATGCTCGGGAGGCCATTGATATTTTGCATTGTATCGCAGGAAAAAGTATTTGGAGCACTTCTTGCTCAAGAGAATGAAGCTAGAACAAACAATATGACATCATCTACATATCTCAAAAGGTTGTGAAAGGTAAAGCACTAGTAAATTTCCTTGATGGTCATCTTCTTCTATCTAAATAAGAGATTTTAAATGAGATTCTAGATGAAGATGCATTATTTATTGATGAACTATCAACATGGATAATGTTCTTTGATGGATCTGCATATCGAGATGGTGCAAGGGAAGGCTTATAGTTAGAGTTAGCTGACTCAATAGTGTTTTGATGATATCCCCAGAAATATAATCTAGTAATTTTCCTTTGTTCTAGATAAAACATACTTTTACAATACCGTGAATTATCAAGCTTTAATTATTGGCCTTAAAATGACATTAGATATGAAGATCCCTCAATTAGATGTGTACGGTGACTGTAAGTTGGTCATCAATTAACTTTTGGGGAGTTATGAGGTAAAGAAGGAAGATCTTTTGTCATACCATCAACATGCTACCCTTTATCTTGAAAAGTTCGATTGGGTATTTTTTAAACACGTCCCAAGAGAAGAAAATTGCATAGTTGATTCCTTGTATAACTAAGACACAATGATGGTTCTTGGAGAGAGTGAGTCGATATAGGTGCATATGTGTCATCGATGGGTCCTTCTTTGATGTTTTGATCTTCAACAAAAGACGCCATATATTTATTCAAGTGATTGACAAAGAGGATTGGATACAACCAATAATTGAATACCTTAAACATGGAAGGCTACCCTAGGACCCATCAAAAAGAGTATACATTAGAGAAGAGCACCACGATTCATATATTATGAAGGAGTATTTTTTCGTTGCTCTTAGAGGGGTATTCCTAGAGTGTCTTGATAAAAAAATAGATTGATGAACGATGGATAAGTACATTATGGAACTTACTTGTGGAGCACATCACTCAGGTCCCAAACTTCATTTTCACATCAAAAGGATGGGATACTACTGACCAACAATAGTGGTGAACTATCTAGAGCATGACAAAAGGTATCAAGTGTGTCAATACCATGCTAATTACACCCACCAACTTCCAGAACCTCTTCATCCAACTATAGATTCATAGACATTTAATGCATGGGAACTTGATATTGCTTGGCCTCTGCCAAAGTCATCAAAGGGCCAGATGTATATCTTGGGTACTATTAACTACTTCTTGAGATGGGCTGAAGTTGTGCCATTAAAAATGTAAAGAAGGAAAATATTATAGGTTTTATCAAATTCAACATAATTTCTAGATATAACATCCTAAAATACATAATTACTAATAATGGAATGCCTTTTAACAATAAGATTATAAGGAATTTGTGTAAGAAATTCAGTTTTAAGCAACATAAGTCGTTAATATACAACATACCAGTCAATGGCCTTGCTGATGCTTTTAACAAGACACTGGGTAAACTACTGAAGAAAGTCATTGCAAAAAATAAATTGAATTGGCTTGAGAAATTGGTGAATCTTTATTGGCATATCGGACAACCTTGGAACTGCTACACAAGTGACTCATTATTCCTTGATGTACGACATAGAGGAAATCCTTCCATTAGAGAAACAAATTCTATTATTGTGAATAACAACCTAAGAAGGACTAATGACCGAAAGTAACACTCAACTTTGTAGAGAAGAGTTGGAGGTGTCCAACGAAAAAAGGTCGGAAGCACAATAAAAGTTGGAATATTATCAACCTCAACAAGTTAGAGCTTTCAACAAGAAATTGCGACCATGATCATTTCAAGAAGGAGACTTAGTCTTAGAAGTTCGATTACCTAATCGACGATAAGTTCACATCAAAATGGGATAGGCCATATGTTTTGAAAGAAGCATATTTAAATAGAACATACCAAATATCAATGACAAGTTCCTGAAGTAGTACTTTCCATAAAATTCACCTACTTTCCTTAATGCACAAGCATAACCTGCATATTACTCCTAGATAAAATGAGTTTAAACTCTATACGGACCCTAAAAAAGGAAAAAAAGAAGAAAGAAATAAATAAAATTAGAAAAAGTCTGCTAGGTTGAAAACTTCTCAAGAGATGACCTAGAAAAAACTCTGACAAAAAAAAAAAACTCATCCTCATGAACTATGTTATGACTTGATCCTCTTCACCTAGATATATAAATGGCTTGGAGTATTTACTCTAAGTTCAGTCGTACGAGTTATAAGAAAGGAGGAATAATATGTCATGAATTTATCATCACAACAGTTCTCCTTAATCGAAATTTCCACAGACTCACAAAGCAAAAAAGTCAAGAGATCTATATAAATTTGTAAAGTCTTTGACCATAATTTATATATATATTGCAGTTTTTGTGTCCATTTTCAAAGAAAAAAAGTGGTTCATTATTCAAAGATTCTTATGCCGAGTAATGAATTTTTTTACTTGAGTCATCTAAAGTTGCAAACTAGACCATCAAATTATGAATTGAATTGACTTTGAAGAATAGTTATTTATCATGATTATATATATATATATATATATTAGTATTGAAGTTCTCTTCACTAAAAAAGACAGTTCATTATTCAAAGACTCCTACACCGACTTACTAATTTCCTACTACAACATCCTAAAACTACAAAATAGACCATCAAATTTCAAATTAGTCTGACTTTGATAACATATTTATATAAATTTGCAAAGTTATTTACCTTGATTTTTACGTATATTATAGTTCTTGGAGTTTTATTTTCAAAGAAAAAATAGCTCTTGACTTAGAGGATCTTATGCTGAGTTATGAATTTTTTACTAGAGCCACTCAAAGCTGCAAAATAGACCATCAGGTTTTGAATTGAACCAACTTTGAAGACATATCTGTAAAAATTTATAAAGGTTTTTTTGACCGTAAATTTTATGAATATTGTAGTTATTGAAGTCCTCTTCTCAATAAAAAATGTAACTTACAATTCAGAAAATGTACAACAAGTTATGAGTTCTACTACAATAAAAAAATGTAACTTACGCTTCTGAATCTTTTCCTCTACACGGATTCTCATACTCAACAAAAGGTTATCATCAACCAGTGATGTTATGCGTCAAATTCTTCTTTGTTAAGTTGCAAGAATAATTTTTCTAGGACAAACTGTGAAGGTCAAAATGCTTTATAAACTTCTTAGTAGATGCGAGGAATTTTCTACACAAACACCTGAGGGGTTTGTTGCAAATCTTATCATCAAGAATTCAAAAGATGAAAAAGAAGAAGAAGAAGAGGAGGAGGATTTTCCCCAAGTTGCTAGTTGTCAAATCACAAGAAATAAAGCATTATGTATTTCTCACTAAAACCTCAACTAGAAATCTATGCATCAAATAGTTCCTCGACAACTTCAAAAATAAATTCTTGACCAATTGGGGTTGATTTATGCTTCTATCTTTGGCATCGGTATACACATTGAATTCGAATTTTAGTAATGGCTTATGATTTGGCCACTCCAAGCTCAGATACAAAGGTTTTAGAAAGGTGCACAAATCTATGAAATTAAAATTTCTAGTTCTTGGAGTTTTCTTCACAACAAAACAAGAAGCTCATGTTTTTCTTAATCCTACACCAAGTTATGGATAAATCATAGAAATGCAAACCAAAAAAAAGAAAAAGTTAATCAAGGAAGAATTCAAGCTGACTTTAAAGCAATATTTGTATGGAGAACTTCTGATCGTGATTTTTCACTTTTTGTAGTTTTGTGAATTATCTTCCCAGTGAAGGAAGAATCTCATGGATTCGTGGTTTCTACACTGAGTTAGAGATTTTATATCACAAATACTCAAATTTGATAAAATTGTTGGTAATGAAAAAGTTGCTTTCATGTGACTAGTAGTAACTAGTGAAGTTGCTGCCACATAATCAGGAGGTTATGAGTTTGAGCCTTAGAGACAACCTTTAGCAGATATATAAGGTAAGACTGCATACAATACACCCTTATGGTCGGGCCGTTTATCAGACGTCCATAGCGGTAGTTTAGTGCACCGAGATACCCTTTTTAAAAACTCAAAGCTGAAAAAATAGGCTAAATTAGAGCTGACTTTGCAGCAGTGTCCATGCAAATATAGAGACATTTTTATTGTAATTTTATACATATATTAGTTTTGTGATTTTTTCTCCGAAGAAAGTAAGAAGTTCATGAT
>JBDJHY010355845.1:0-18662 GCA_039654485.1 Withania somnifera | reverse complement strand
GCTCCGCTTCGGCTTCGGGTTATAGGGTTGGTTTTACTACTGGTGGTATAGTAGGTTCCATCATGATCCTGAAATCAGATCGTGACATCGACTCCAAGACTGGTTCATTTGGGAATTGAAACTTTACTATTCGGGTTCTACAATAAGTGGTAGCATAGCATTCATGTAGTCAATCCATGCTAAGAATGACATGAGATCATATTGAAATCATAAAATAAGATTTTCCAAAGAAAACTTATCAGACATGTAACTTCAAAATCCCTTGAAGGCTAGTAAATGCAAACATATATTGTAAAAAGGAACATATAACTTAACTTCTATGTGGGAACATCTGTGGGAGTTTCTCTTCACTAACATATAACCATACGAGCTACATGGAGTTCAGTGTGGTGATAACCGGCCAAAGTTAGCATCAAACATACATTAGGATCCTTACATTTAGCCTCAGTGATTTCAGGATCATAAGTACCTACAACGGAAATGTAGTTGTGGAATTTGGGATTTATAAACCTACAATCTCTTAGTGCTCAATAATCCTTCCAAAACTTATATATACATATCTCATTTTAAAATTCATCATTTCGCACACTTGCCCTTATCATTCGTAAATCATATCTTGAGCCCCTTGTTGGCTCCTTATCATTTCATCCGACATATTTCTTTACATTATTATGACATCAAACTTCCTTTCCGTATTCTCTAAACATTTACTTATTTGAAATCATGAGTTTCATATCATACGGATATCATGGAAAGTATAACTTTTGTTCATGGCATTAAATTTTAATACTATGATGCTTGTGGAAACATAAAACTCCAAAGCATGAGTACAAAATATAAATTTATCATGATGATTTGCATAAAACCATATAATTTATATTTGGTTAAACATGAATGATTTGTTAAAACTTATGACACATAAACTCCATATGAATCATGAAATATGAAAAGACCTTGAAATCATATAGAACCAAGCTTAAGAGAGTAAACATGGAATTGGGTTCTTGAACCCTAACTTGAACTTAAGTATGAATTCTTGAAAAATACATAAGGTTTTGGACATAAGAACGGAATAGTGTTCCCAATGAAGTCCTACATACCTAGTAAAGCTTTTATGGAGGATTTTTTTATCAAAATCCTTGAAACTTTGATTTCGGGATGATGAGTTCTTCCTTGGATTTAGAAAGAGTTTCTGCTCTTTGCCTTTGAGAGTTTTAAAATCGTAGAGTGTGAATTTGGGGTTGAATCCCTACTAAAACTATCTAATTAGAGTATAAACAATGTAGTATAGGGCCTATTTAGGTTGGAAATTACCCCTATTCCCTTATTAAAATGGGGTTTAAAAGTTATACCTAGAAATATAACCTCGTGTCATAGGGCTAACTTGCCAAGTTAAGCCTTGCATTGTGGAATTTGTCGCGACTCTTCAAATAGAGAGACCCCGTGCTAAATACCGTGGCGCTGGGCTTAAGTCACTACTTCAACCTCACTGCACGAGTTTTATCTTGTGACCTTCACCTCGCAGCACGGGGTCTAGTCCCCAACTGGTATTTTCTTTAATAATCCCGTACATGCAACCAAAGTCTATTTTATACTCTCTGTATATCCTCAATACTCATTCGTGTTCCCTCGTTAACTATGAAAATACGTCGGGGAGGTGTAAAACTCTTCGTGTACTACAATGCAATTTCAATCTCGTGTATTCTTCGAAAGGGAGTCTTAGCTCAAGATTCTAGGGTGTTACGGTCTAGGAAATTCACTTCATGTTACTAAAGCGAAATAAAAAGTGTTGCTTTTTTAAATGATGATAATATTCTTTCTTTGATATGTTCTTATGAATTTTATCCTTTTCATATATTGTTATCGCTAGTTAGCTCCTTTGAGCCTGTAGCCTTTTATTTGTTAGCCGTAATTTTGTCTTGATACTTTTATTGAACGCCTAATTTTTACATGCTGTTTTTTAGGTACTTTAGCATAAGTTGTAATAGATTTATTAACTCCGAAAAATGGATGGTCATGTGTAAAAGGTGATCAATGGAAGTACTTGTGCAAAAAGGCCCTCTTTGAAAGAATGTGACATAAGAAAAAGAAAATAAAGATGAAAACAAATTTCTTGAAAAAGAAAAAAATGATTGAAGCATTTTTTGATGATAAATACTAGCAAAATAGTTGTTGAAGAGGGGGCTAAAAAAATAAAGAGAAATAAATAATGGGTGAAAATAAAATAAAAAGTGCTTAGGGAAGTGTAAGTCACTATTATATAGTTTTCCTACCTGTCCCTAGCCTACATTACAACCCGTAAAAAGTCTGATTTGATTATATTTGAGCATAATTAATTAGTGGAGATGTACACAATGGGCAAACCTATGGTTCTTTGTGCATACATGTGATTTTTTGTGAGTGCGAGAGTTGTGCTTTTATGCTAAGTCCTTAATTTATATTCAATTTTTTAAATTAAGTGTTTGGACTATTTCTTATTGTGAGGAACTTAAGATGTGATAGATAGGTGGTGCTATTAACTTTTCTAGACAAGAATAAGTGAGAAAACTTAAATTTGAAAAGTTAGAGTCCATATTTGAGGTTAGGGGGTTAGAAGCTTGTGGTTTTTGTTATATCTTGCATAATGATCGAAAAATATACTCGATGTTGTGAATTTCTATATGGTCTATTATTTGTTCAATCAAAGTGGTGGCATTTCTAGTATGATTTAGTGAATTGAGCTTTAATGTTTGTTCAAGGACGAAGAAAAGTCTAAGTGTGGGGTGGTGAAGAAAAGTCTAAGTGTGGGGTGGTGATGTGAGGTTCAAAGTAGATATTTTTAATCATTATTTATCTCGTGTTTAGTATTTTTATTTTTATTTTTAGGTTCTAATTTATAGATTATTTTTATATTGGGTATTTCTATGTGTAGGATTAAATGATAGGAAAATGGAAAAATTTAGAGCAAAAACGAACTAGATACAAGAAGATTATTGTAATGACCTAACCAACTAGTAATATTGTCCACTCTAGGCTTAGGCTCGCAAGGGTTTAAATGGTGTTACTAATGTGTAAGGTCAACTTATATACCCAACATCTCTCATATGTTTTGGACGTGTGGGACTTCTTATCCAAACAACCCTCTTATGGACTCAACGTCCTTACTGATATTTGCCCCACCGCATAGGATTTTTCTAGACTTGAGACTAAGGTTTGTTCTACCTTACCAGGATTTTTCTAAGCCTACTTTGAAATATGGACCATATCAACAAGGCTGACACAAAAGGGGTTCTGATACCATTTGTATCTACCCAACCTACTAGTGATATTGTCCTATTTGTTCCTACGGCTACACGGGTTTAAAATGTGTCTCTAGTAGTTAAGGTCTGCTTACTTATATACCCGAGATCTCTCTTGTGTTTTAGTATTGTGGGACTTCTTATCCTAAATTGGGTGTTAAACTTATAAAAGATAATCAAACAGGAAGCTGAATGAAATAAACTTATTAAACTAATAAATAATGACTGTGGATCAAATTTGCAATTCAAACTCGGTTTGATGTCACAATAATAAACTAAGTTCGCATTGTGTACATGCAAAATACTGTCCATCTCGAATTAGAATTTGCTTTGGTTTATTTTTCCTAGTCCATTTTAAACTTAGTTATTTTATTTTAAAAAATTTCCTACACCTATAAATATATCATAGAAAATAATTTTTACAATGTATTAAATATTGAATTTTTTGGAAAAACTTTTAATTTAAAGAGTGAGAGCTAGGAGCCGTCGTGGAGGACGGATAAAATTGGTGAATTTTTTTCTTCTTCATATTTATTGATTTGAGGTTACTTTTATAATTAATTACCCAATTTATACATTATGTTTTTGCAATTACTTGCTCAATTATTGTAAGAGTTCTTATTATGATTTCTTCTTTGGATCTTGATATTTTTGTTGCAAATATGAGTAGATATGTATCACAACTAGGATTGTGGGAACTATGAAAAATTGATTAAGTAGGTTAAGTACAATAGGTGTTTCTTGAACGGTGTGAATGCATGTAT
The DNA here is from genome assembly GCA_039654485.1 of Withania somnifera. NCBI lineage: Eukaryota > Viridiplantae > Streptophyta > Magnoliopsida > Solanales > Solanaceae > Withania > Withania somnifera. Next base: position 14,620 of record JBDJHY010355845.1, on the reverse strand, counting down.
TGTAGGTTTCCTCATTTTGAATGTTTTCTTGCAGTGTACATTGTTAGAACCTGCTCATATTCTTTACTTGCTCTGGTGAGGGGTAGATATTAGGAAAAGAAATTATAACATGATTTGGAGGATCCATCTAATTAACTTGAGACTTGAAAGTAATAGTTAAATCTGAGGTCAAGAACAGGAGTTAGTATGAGACGTACTTTGAGACCTGATAGAGATAAGTGTAAACTTATCTAATAGGGCTTGGCGGTGTTTACATGCGTAGCACTAGGATAGATCACTAGTACAAAATACCTACAGAGTTAATATGTCATGGGGAACACAGTCCTAGTACATAACCATTTTTTATCACAACCTCAACACAATTCTATTTTTAGTTAATTATTTCAAATATTAAAGTTGAATTAACCCCTCCCCCCCCAATTTACTTTCTTTAATTTTTATTTTTGAAAATCTTAGCTATAACAGAGTATATGTCATGACCCAATTTCTTAGGTCATGAGGGAACCTACAACCCACAGTAGGAGAATCATGCAACACGTACGCAAAGCATGAACAATAAACTAAAAGCGGAAGGCAGAAAATAAGACATAAATAAGGAATAGAGATAAGTAGAAGTCTAATATCAATGAAATAGCATCCCTAAAACTTGGTATCTGATACATGAGCCAATAATCAAGAGTACAATAGATGAAATAGATAATACAATGTCAATCTTAAATGCAAATAACAGAAGGACATATTAATAAAGGTAAAAGATAAGCTCTGAATGCCAGAAGCCATCATATATCTCAACAACATGATCTCAACATGAATTTTGAATCACCATGGACCATTCATACTCAAATATATAACAAAAATATGCAAAGGTGTAGTATGAGTACCAAATCAACATTACCCAAAAGCATCATTAGCCATCTGGGATCATATAAAAAATAAAGGCAATAAATAGGCTTATAAAAGATACAAGTTCTAGAAGCCAAACAAGTAGATTAAATAGAGAGACTAGCTAATAGAATAAGACTAGTATTCTAGAAGGATATTCAGGCAAACAAAAAAAGAATGTACCTAAATCCATGCTCAATTAATAAGATATTCAATTGAATAACATAAATGGAGGTATACCTGAAACCTCAAATATGGGAACTGGAGAAAAATCTAACTATCAAAAAATGTTAACAACAAAGTAACGTGAAAAGAGATCCATAGGACATATCAAACCAATAAAAATATACTAAACAGAGTAAGTAATGAAACAATAGAGTTGAATGCAAACCCTGTGGTACCCCATCCTATCAGAGAGTACAAACAGCAAGCAACACTCAAGAATATAGTAATCACGATTATTAAATGAGATGGCAGTAAAGTAAATTCATATAACTCCTACCCTGAACCCGTAATATCGGCAGGTAGGACCCATGGAAAACAGAAATTCATATACCTCGAGTCCTCCGAATACCCCTTCTCTAATCGCCCATAATCCTGGAAACAAGGTCCATGGAGGATGCAACCGCATACAACCCAATTTATAAAGTAAACTGAACTCATATAAACATAAACTGTATTTAAACTTCTTTCGGGTCTATATAAGAATAAAGTATCAATGATCGTGTCCACTCAAAATTTGGACTAAATTCGAAATGAAATCACATCTAGATCTCAGCCACAACCAAGTCTAGTAATAACTCAATACCATGATTAGCTCCTTACTTAGCCTTTTTATCATCAAAACTGGTAAAACAACCAAAAATACTCATTTTTTTCATAATACTAATAATGGATCCCGCAAGACCATGTAAGGTTTCAAAATAAGTGATGTTGGGATCTTGGCCATAAATAGTGAAAAGCAATGCATAAAACAAATTTCATGATGATATTCTCAAGAAAAACAGTATTTCAAGTTGAATAAATCTTTAATATAGGGAATATGATACTTGTTCTACATGGTAACACCTTTAAGATGCCTATAGTTAACGTACATGTGCATAGAACTGTCTTTATTCTTCATGAATAGTACAGGATCACCCCAAGGTAAACCACTAGGCTGAATAAAACCCTTATCTAACAAGTCTCGGAGTTGAGTCTTAAGCTCTCTTAGATAAGCATGTGTCATACGATAGGGAGAAATGGAAATAGGCCTGGTTATTGACTCTAACTTAATGCAAAAATTAATGTCTCACTTAGGTGGTAGTCTAGGAAGGTCGGTCTAAAACTCATCAGCAAACTCACGAACAATAGGTACCAACTCAGGAGCTACAGAATCAAAACTAACATCTTTAACATATGCATGATAGGACAAAGAACCACGAGAAACTAAGAGACTAGCTTGAATGCAAGGGATGGTCCTCATTACCACGTGACTTCCCGAACCCTACCCCACGACCAAGGATGCACCAGGCAAAGCTAAGGTCACAGTTTTGGCATAAAAATTCATTACCACTCTATGAGGGGATAACCATTCCATGCCCAGTATCATATCAAAACCAACCATATCCAATAATATTATATTAGCTCAAGTATCAAAATCGCTAATAAGCATATCCAATAATATCAAATAGCCCGAGTCTCAAAATCCCTAATAATCATAGAACAAGATATGAACAGATGATCCATTACTAAAGAATAACCTACTGGGGTAGAGATAGATAACAACATAGGGAACGAATCACTACCCATACTAAAAATAGAGCATAGTAAGATGACATATAGGAGAAAGTAGATCCTAAATCAAATAAATCTAGAGTGAGTTGATAATAAAAAGAGATAGTACCTGTAATGATAACATCACAGGCCTCTACCTCGGTCGTACCTAGCATAATATAAAAATAATGGTGACCATTTCTACGGCTACTATCACAACTACCACCCCTACCATGCTGAGAAGCACCACGACCTGGAGCATCACCTCCCCTTCTTTGAAGTAACATGGTTCTAACTAGCTACACTTGAATAAAAGTTGGTATAGCTGAAGGATGAACTACAGTTACAAACCATAATTATATGGCCCGTGGTACCACATTTATAGCTAGGCCCATCAGGGAAAAAAAAGTGTGAAGAACTGGCCTAACCTGAATGTAAATCACGACCTAAAGAACCTAAGGTAACACCACTAAACTGAGGGCCTAAATACTGACCCTCTCAGTCCTGAGAAACACTATTGAAAGTCTAAATGATTCCAGAACATGACAACCAGACTATATGTGTTGTTGATTTTGAGATGGGGTCCTACCCAATGAACCAAAACCCCTACCACCATACCCTGAACCACTGAAACGACCCTAACAACAGATATCTTCTCCTCACTAACTCCCTCACCACGAACCAGATTCTCTATAGTACTAACATGGTCAATAATAGAATGAAAGGATGATCCAGTAGAAAATAGCACCTCAAAAGTCTTACGAATCTCAGAATCCAACCAAAAAACAAAATGATGGATCCTCTCTGCCTCAGTATATGTATAAATTATACCATAAGCAGATAATATGTGAAACTCATCCTTATTCAGAAAGAGATAAATAACCCTGCTCAAGCCTAAAAAAATTCCTCTCCTGTTGTGCTGCTCAATACGAGGATATACCTCTCCAAAAATGTATCACAGAAAGAACTCGAAGTAATTGGGGTAGACATAGTGTACCTGGTCGAATAATAATACCTTTACCATTGCTTGGAGAAGCCATTTATCTAATACACTATAAAATAAATGGTGTGGGTCTCCAATAAGATGAGGTTATACAACCCCTCCTGACATCTATCCATGAAATCCATCATATTAACTCCTAGAGTATTAATAAATCTTAGAGAACTCAACCTCAAAAATTAATCCAATGCCTTCTAATCGAAATCAGACATAGGTAGATGTGAAGGTAGGGGAAGAATCACAAATAGAGCAGGTGATAATGGTAACAATAATGGATAAACCAGTATTAGAGGCACCTAAAATGGGAATGCTGAAATAGATGGAGAAACCTCTAAACTATAAGTGCTAGATGCTGGAAGCACTCCTAAATAATATATACTCAGTGTTACAGGCAAAACTGGGCAAAAAGAACCTGGGGCTGAAGTATGCACCCTTCCTATCGATTGGACCGATATGTCGAATAACTATAACAAGAAGCCCCTCATCTCTAGAGTCAAATCTAGAACTAATAAATGTATAGGAGAAAATAGAACTGATCTATGCACCTCTTGTGACTTCTGACCTGATACAGGCTCAATAACGATATCTATAGCTCTGGCGGGTGATACACCTATATCAGGTGCTACCACTCTAGCACGTCCTCAACCTCAACCTCTACCACTTTCCTTAATAGGTAATGTAAACAAGCTCATCATCTCATTCTTTAATTGAATATCGTGTATGTGCTATCTGTGGAAGAGTAAACAAGAACAAATGATATTTTAAAAGACGAACTATGATACATATTTGACATAGAAGTAAAAAGAGAATGAATTCCTAATGATGTATTTGTAGCCTCTATAAGTTTGGATACAAACGTCTTCGCACCCCATCCACGGGACTCTACTAGACATTGGCTCATGTATCGAGGATACTAATAAACTAGCAGTTGGATACCAATTCATCACGACCTAATTACTCAGGTCATAATGACATCTATATCCAGCATAGAAGAACCACCCAAGAAGTATGCAAAGGATGGATAATAGACTAAAGGTGTAAAATAAGACATAAATAATGATTAGGAATAAGCAGAAGTGTAATACTAATGAAATAATATCCCAAAAACTTGGTATCTGATACATAGGCCACTAATTAAGAGTAAAATGTTTGGAATAAAAAGTACAATGTCTGTCTCAAATGTAAACAATAAGGAGATATAAACAAAGTTAAAAGATAAGCTTCAAATGCTAGAAGCCATCATCTACCTCAGCAAAAGGATCTCAGCATGAATCTGGAATCAACATTGAATGGTCGTACTTGGTTTTACACTGGAAAGATGCATAAGTGTAGTATGAGTACCAAATCAATGGGTAACCAATAGGCATCATCAGCTGACTGGGCTTATATAAGTAATAAAGGAAGTAAAAAGGAAGATAAAGGATACAAATTACATAAGTCAAACAAGTAGAGAAAATAGAGAGACTGGATAACTAGATAAGACAAGTAACTATCCTACATAACTATCTATGATAAGAAAGATTCAGGAAAACAAAGGAAAGAAATACTGAATTCATGCTCAGCTAATAAGATATACGAATGAATAACAAAAATGATAGTATATTGATAACCTCAAATACAGGAATAGGAAGAAAAGCTAAGTACCACAAGGTAATAACAAAGAAACATAAAAAGAGAGCCATAGGAAATATCTAACTAATAATAGTATACTAAACAGAGTAAGTAATGAAACAACAAAGATGAATGCAAACCCTATAGCACCCCATCCTATCGGAGTACATAAAACAAACAACACTCAAGAATACAATATGCATGATGATGGCATAAGATAAAACTATATTAAAATTGTATGCTCCTATCCCGAACCTACAAGCCTGGCAGGTAGGACACATGAAAGGCTACAATCAGTACACCTGTACTCCACTATATACCCATCCTCTAGTTGCCTGCGAGCTCGGATCGGCAAAGTCCACAGAGGCTGCAATCGCATACAATCCAACTCATAATGTAAAATAAACTGATATAAACATAAACTATATTCGGACCTCTGTCAGGTTTATATCAAAATCAAGTATCAATGACCGTGCCCACTCGCAATCGGGACTAAATTTGAAAGAAAATAATTATCTAGCTCTTATGAAAAATCAAGTCTAGTAATAACTAAACACCATGATTAGCTCTTCACGTAGCTTTTTATCATCAAAACTGGTAAAATATCTCGAAATATACTCATTTATTCACATAATATATTAAATGGGTCTCGCAAGACCATGTAAGGCTTTAAAATTAATAGCGTTAGGTTCTTGTCCATAAAACTGTGAAAATCAATGTAAAAACCCTGTTTCACGATGATGATATGATCCAAACACAACAATATTTCAAACAAGTCATGTCAGCCTTGCACAGGCGTAGATACTACAACATATTGATCATCTAGTCGATGTCTAGGACTCACAGGTATTTCTAATAATCCTATATTCTAGGTTTCATAGTCTATCAAGATCACATAAGGCCACAAGTAACTATTATCGTGAGTGCAACACTAATAGGTAACCAAGAAGTGGACTTAATAAGCATATAGGGTCATGGGTACCAACCTATAAATCCAACACAAGGAAGTCTAATTACAATAATTATTTCCAATTTAATCTAATTCTATGATTAGTAATTCATAGCCTAGCTAACATCCGAAGATAAGCTCGCAAATACTAAGTAGAATAGACCTGGATAGCTTCAATAACTCCAAAATTGCGTGAAAGAGCTCAAACAATCATAAACATAGAAAAATAATAATCTACACATTAATATAAGTAAAATAACACCTATTTATTATTACTATAGCTAGGGTCAACGGTTAGTATGGGATGCCAACATGTGAACGTGACTAGTTTGTACCTTCTGGTAGTATGCGATGCTAGCAGGTTATATTTTCTTATTTGTTCTTTTATTTGTTTTTTTTAGTAATTGATTTACATCCTCCTTCGCATGGATTTATCTAATAGTTATATGTGGGCTTACATTTGATTATGTCTTCTCCCTTTATCTTATATTGAGGTAGCTGATATACCACCTATATTCATTCTTTTTACTTGATTATCTGTTGTGAGGACTCAGGTACACTTTCACTTCTTATTCTGGGTTCTTCTATGACTTTTATTAGTTAGCTTCATTATTTTTTCCTTGTTTCTTCTATCTTATGTAGCTAGCATTACCTGCCTATACTCATGTTGTTTGACTTTTGTGACTTATTGCCTTCATTATATGATATTTACTATTTTTATTTATTATATCAGGCCAGTCGATCGATGATGCCTATTGGGTACCCGATTGCTTTGAAGGTTTGATAGTCATACTACACTCTTCATCTTCCTAGTGTAGATATGAGTATGAGTGAGATCCGAGGTTTCAAAGGATCGTGTTGTGATTTAGATTCTAAGGTAGAGGGTGATATTCAGCATTCAAGATCTCACTTTACCTTTTTCTTTAGGTTGTTCTTTTACCCATTTTGTATTCCAAAAATAGATATTGTATTTATTTCACACACTGATTATATTTTCTTATAGATCATGTACTAGAATACCAAGTTTTGGGTATTTCTTAATACTTTGACTTATGGGAAATCATAAGTTTCATATCATACAGTTATCATGGAAAATTTATCTTTTGTTCATGATATTGCATTTGAATACTATCATGCTTATGGAAACATAAGACTACAAACCATGAGTAGAAAACATAAATTTATCATGATGATCGATATCAAACCATGTAATTCATATTTGGTTAAACATGAATTATTTAATAAGACTTGTGACACATAATCCACATGAATCATGACAAATGAAAGACCCTAAAACCATAAATAACTAACCATAAGGGAGTAAATATGGAATTGGGTTCTTGAACCCTAGCTTTAACTTAAGCATGAATTTCTTGATACATAGGGTTTTGGTTATGATATTGGAAAAGAGTTGTTATTGAAGTCCTAAATACGTGGTATTGAAGCTTTTAGGAGGATTTTTTTCTAAACCCTTAAAACCTTGATTTAGGGATGATGAGTTCTTCGTTGGCCTTAGAGAGAGTTTCTACCCTTTGGTTTTGAGAGTTTTGAAACCATAGAGTGTGAATGGGTTGAACCCCTACTAAAATCATCTAATCAAAGTATAAAGGACATATTATTGGTCCTATTTAGGTTGAGAAATTACCTGTGCCCTTATTAAAAGTAGGGTTTGAAAGTCACACCTGGAAACATAACATTGTGTTGCGAGGCTAACTTGATAAGTCCTTATATTGCAGGGTTTGTCGTGAGCTTCAAATAGAGAGCCCCCATTCTAAATACCATGGTGTGGGGATTGAGTCACTAGTTTAACCTCGCAACGTGAGGTTTATATTGTGACCTTGACCTCGCGTCGCGAGGTTTAGTCCCCAATTGGAATTTTTCCTAATTATATCTGCATGAAACCCAAGTCCATTTTATACTATTTGTATACCCCTATACTTATTCTTGGTCTCTTGTTAACTAGTTAAACACACCGAGGAGGTGTAAAACTCTTCGTCTACTATAATGCAATTTCAATCTCCCATATACTTCAAAAGGGAGTATTAGCTCAAGATTCTGGGGTGTTACAATATCTCCCCCTTGGAATCATTCATCCTCGAATTATAATTAAGGAGTATGAATTATGTAAACATGGCTAGAGTAAATTATGGTTCGTGTTAGAACCATACTTAAATTTACTTGCACGAACATGCTCATAGGACCATAGAGTAATAAACTCTATGGACATAAATTTCTATGGTTAGTTATAAAATAGACCCGACATATTGGATGCCATCATGAATAGGGGAGAAGATATGCAGGTACTTAGACTTCATGGCTTCCTCTAACTTCCAAGTTGCTTCCTCAACCGCTATATCCTCCACAACACATTAACAGAGGGAAACTCCTTCGTCTTCAACTTATGAACCTAATGATCCAGAATTTCTATTGAAACTTCTTCATATGCAAAGTTATACTTGACACTGACACTCTCAAAATGAACCACATGCAAGGGATTTTTGATACATTTATTAGGCAGGACACATGAAACACTGGATGCACCACTGCTAACTGTGAAAGCAACTCACACTCATAAGCTACCTTCTCTATCCTATAAAAATACAATAAGGACCTATGTAATGAGGACTAACGTTCCCCTTCTTACCAAAATGCATCACTCTTTTCATAAGGGACACCTTTAAGAACACCCACCATTGAATTGAAATTCCAATTCCCTGTGTCTAACATTAGAATACGATTTTTTTTTGTCTTTGCATGGTCTTCAACCATTCTCTAATCAACATAAACTTTTCCATGGCTTGATTAACTAAATCTATCCCTATCAATGCAGCCTCACCTACCTCGAACCAATCTATTGCAGACCTACATTTTCTCCTGTAAAGTGCCTTAAATAGGGCCATATGGATATTGGAATAGGAGCTATTATTGTATCAAATTCAATGAGAGGTAAGTGCTAATCCCAATTACCTTGATTTTCCTTTACCTCCACTACCAGAGAAGACTCCAAGGCATTCTTCTCCAGAAAACCACCATCATCTGTATCTACCAACCGAACACCCAAATGAGAAAGTCTATGTACTTCCTTTAGAAGCTCCGTTTTGTTATCACCATATGAGCAACACTTCTAATGGATAACCTACTAAGAGAATTAGCAACCACATTAGCTTCACCTGAGTGGTACAACATGCTCAAGTCATAGTCTTTGAGTATTTCAAGCCATCTTCTCTACCCAGGATTCAGTTCTTTATGAGTGAAAACATAATGTAAACTTTTGTGATCCGTGAATACATCAATATGTACACTATAAAGACAGTGGCACCAAATCTTTAAGGCAAAAACCACAACATCTAAGTCAAGATGAAGGGTAGGGTAGTTCTTTTCATGGGATTTGAGTTTTCTAGAAGCATAAGCAACAACTTACCATTTTTCATCAGTATGTAACCAAGGACAACCCTTAAAGCATCAAATTATACTACAAAACTTCCGTACCTTATGGAAGGGTCAAAACTAGAGATAAAGTAAGAGGAACCTTCAACTTATGAGAACTCTTCTCACAAGTATCTGACCACTAAAACATCAATTTCTTCTGGGTTATCCTAGTAAGCGGGGCTGAAATAGTTGAAAACCCTTCTATATTAACCATCTAAAATAGAGAAGCTCCTAATATCTAATAGATTCGTTGGTCTATGCCAATTCTGGATTGCCTCAGTATTATGAGAATCAACCCTAATAACATCAGTTAGAGACAACATGACCAAGGAAGGCCACAGATTTCAACAAAAATTCATACTTTAAAAATTTAGCATACAACTGCTTATCCCAGAGAGACTGGAACAATTTTGAGATGGTCTGCATGCTCATCTTCACTTCGGGAGTATACCAGGATATCATCTATAAATACAATGATAAACCGGTCGAGGTACTACTAGAATACCATATTCATTAGATCCATAAAGGCTACAGGAGCATTGATTAGACCAAATGACATAACAAGGAAATCATAATGGTCGTATCTGGTTCAGAAGGCAGTCTTTGGAATATCACACTCCCTCACTTTAAACTGATGGTAACCTGACCTGAGGTCAATCTTAGAGAAACAAATGGCACCCTAAAGTGGGTCGAACAGATTATCAATTCTAGGAATGGGGTACTTATTTTAAATGGTAACCTTGTTCAACTGCCTATTTTCAATGTACATACAGAGGGAACCATATTTATTACACAAAAACAAACCTGGGGAACCCCATGGAGAGACATTGGGCCTAATGAACCCTTTATCTAATAGATTTTCACCTGGTCCTTTAGTTCTTTCAGCTCAGCTGGATCCATTCTATATGGCAGAATGGAGAGGCGTTTCGTGTCAGGAAGAATATCAATTCCAAATTTTATCTCCTTAGCGAGAGGAACTCGAGGTAAATCATCAGGAAACACATTAGGATATTCACAAACTATAGGAACTAACTTTATAGTTGGGATCTCGAAAGTAGGATACCCTTACTAAGTGGTATATGTACTCTTTTGAAATCATTTTTCTTGCCTTAAGATAGAAAATAAATTGACCCTTAGGAGTTAGAGGACTATATTTACACTCCAAGACTGGTTCATTTGGGTACTGAATCTTTACTATTTGGGTTCTACAATCAATGTAGCATAGCATTCATGTAGCCAATCCATGACAAGAAGGACATCGAAGTCTACCATATCTAGTTCTACCAAATCAGCTAAAGTAACTTTATGGTGGACTCAGACCAATAACAGAGATTTTCTTTTCTATGAAAGAGTCACCAACAGGGGTAGTGACAGAGAAGGTTTAGAAGATCACTAGATTATGACGGCGATGGGCCTGATGACCTCTTATGCATAGAAGATCACTTAACATTTCTTTTCTACTGATAATTGGTCTCAGTTTGTCTCCCTCATATGCTTGAAATGAATAATCAGTCTGCCAATATCCATATTATTCACCAGCATAGTATATCTCCCTTGTTTGACAATGTGGGGAGAAAGACTATTCATGAACAAGCTTATTTTATTCCTCATATCTGCAACCACAGGTGGGGTATCCGAGATAGTTGGGTGAACTTTAGACCATAATTAGCTAAACTCATGGAAACCTACTCCAGATATAGGAATTTTCTCATCCTTTCCTACTTCAATTACCATGGAAAGAATCACAACAAGAAGGCCTCTGAAAATACATCCCAAGTAGGCAGAGCAACATGATCACCAAGATTCTGCTTTTATTGGTCAAACCAGATTCTCAAAACTCCCTTGAGTTGACAGGATACAAGGTCATTTTTAAACCTTCATGACACATAAATTCTATTAATATACTCAATAAAGTTTTTAGGATGCTCACCCATTTTAGACCTATGGAGTTTAGGGAGATTCATTTTTAGAAAGCCTCAGATACCTGCAGTCTTGGGGGAAACTTACTGGACTAGAAGGGCTTCTCCTGATGCTCCACTAAAGCTGTCAGTTTTTGAGTAAGTCTATGAAGTGCATTGCGGAGTTCAACACTAGTAACATCAGCTGTAGGTGGTGCTGGATTTTAGCGAGGGAGACCGATGGCTCTACGTAGAGGCATTTTTTGAAATGTGGACAAAGGTAGAACTAGGAACATTCACAATGCAAAACTTCACTAAAAGAATACTTAAACATGAAAGAAAGAGAGAAGCATCCTAAATTTTCTATAGCTTCCCCTCATAAGTGTGGCGCGTTTCATTCCAATGAAAAGGACTATCAAATGCAGATTTTGGAAACATTACGACACTTGAACCTTGTGCTCTGAAACTAACTTTTCACACTCCGAGGCTACCCCATGGAAGGTACTGGGAACTTCAAACCCCAGGGGATCCCAAGTCGACCCCTTGGCATATGTTCACAAGCATCACTCAACATAGATAATAAAATTTAGACTCAGGAAGTACTTTATTCAATGTGAAAAGATAAATGAATTAACGAACCATAAAAAATGATATGAAGGTATAACAAGCTCACACAACACTTGGTCCAAAAGCCTCTAGTCATAAGAAATAGATATATTGAGACAAGGCCCTCGACTAACCCTAAAACCAAAACCAAAGTCATAAGAGAACTACTACAATTGGATCCTTGATAAATAGGGTCGATAAACATCCAAAGTTAGCACCAAATATACATTAGGATCCTTACGTTTAGCTTCGGTGATTTCAGGCTCATAAATACCTAGGGTTGTAATATAGTTGTGGAACTTGGGTTGTATAAACCCGCATTCTCTCAGTTCTCAATAATCCTCCCGAAACTTATATATACATAGAAAACTTTAAAGTTCATCATTTGGCACATCTTTCCCTTATCATTTGTAACCCATATCTTGAGCCCCTTATTAGCTCCTTATCATTTCATGCGACATAATTCTACACATCATTGTGACATCAAGTGTCCTTTCATATTCTTAAAATATTTACTTATGGAAAATCATGAGTTTCATATCATATGGTTATCATGGAAATATATCTTTTGTTCATGACATTAAATATTAATACTATCATGCTTGTGGAAACCTAAAACTCCAAAACCATGAGTAGAAAACATAAATTCATCATGAAGATGTTAATAAAACCATGTAATCTATATTTGGTTAAATATGAATAATTTGTTAAAACTTGTGACACATAAAATCCATACGTATCATGACACATGAAAGAGCTCAAAATCATAAAGAACTAGGCATAAGGAAGTAAATATAGAATTGGGTTCTTGAACCTTAACTTGAACTTAAGTATGAAATTCTTGAAAAATACATAATTTTTTTAAATAAGAACAGAAGATTGTTCCCATTAAAGTCCTATATACCTGGTATTAAAGAATTTATAGAGGCTTCACCACTATTGATCTTGTCTATGGAAACTTTCTAACCTCGACTATGGAAATGATCACCTATATCTACATCACATGAAAAATGTAGGCAACAAAAGTATGCACCTAGTACAGGGAAGGTACAGAGTATGTAGGAATGTAGAAAAAATAAATGCAAATATAATAAAAAATGAACAATGATGAAATTATCATAAGTAAGAAGTTGTGACATGAGATTATAGTGAAAGCATAAAGTAAGATTTTCCAAAGAAAACTTAAGAGATACGTAACTTCAAAATCCCTTGAAGTCTAGTAAATGCAAACTTATATCGTAAAAAGGAACATATAATTTAACTTATTTATATGGGAACATCTATGGGAGTTTCTCTTAACTGACATATAACCATACGAGCTATATGGAGTTCAGTGCACTTCTCATACATTAATAAATTGGAGTGATAACCTGCAAAATTTAGCACCAAACATACATTAGGATCCTTATATTTAGCCTTGGTAATTTCAGGATCATAAGTACCTACGGGTGAAATGTAGTTGTAGAATTCGAGATTTATAAACCTGCATTCTCTCAGTGCTCAATAATACTTCCTAAACTTATATATACATAGCTCATTTTAAAATTCATCATTTGGCACATCTTGCCCTTATCATTCGTAAATCATATCTTGAGCCCCTTATTGGCTCCTTATCATTTCATCCGACATAATTCTTACATCATTATGACATCAAACATCTTTTCGATATTCTTAAAATATTTACTAATTTGAAATCATGAGTTTCATATCATACGGATATCATGGAAAATATAGTTTTTGTTCATGACATTAAATTTTAATGCTATCATACTTGTGGAAACATAAGACTCCAAACCATGAGTACAAAACATAAATTTATCATGATGATTTGCATAAAACCATGTAATTTATATTTGGTTAAGCAAGAATGATTTGTTGAAACTTGTGACACATAAACTCCATATGAATCATGAAATATGAAAGACAACAAAATCATAGAGAACTAAGCTTAAAGGAGTAAAGATGGAATTGGGTTCTTGAACCATAACTTGAACTTAAGTATGAATTCTTGAAAAATACATAAGGTTTTGGTCATGAGAATGGAAAAGTCTTCACATTGAAGTCCTACATACCTGGTATTAAAGCTTTTATGGAGGTTTTTTATCAAAATCATTGAAACTTTGATTTGGGGATGATGAGTTCTTTCTTGAATTTAGAGAGAGTTTTTGTGCTTTGCTTTTGAGAGTTTTGAAACCGTAGAGTGTGAATTTGGGGTTGAATTCCTACTAAAACTTTCTAATCAGAGTATAAACAACGTAGTATAGGGCCTATTTAGGTTAGAAATTACTCTCGTTCCCTTATTAAAATGGGGTTTAAAATTCATACCTGAAATATAAGCTGGTGTCGTGGAGCTAACTTGACAAGTTAAGCATCGCATTGTGGGATTTGTCAAGATCTTCAAATAGAGAGACCCCATGCTAAATACCGTGGCATTGGGCTTAAGTCACTACTTTAACCTCGTAGCACGAGGTTTGTCTGGTAACCTTGATC
>JBDJHY010355743.1:0-18663 GCA_039654485.1 Withania somnifera | reverse complement strand
GGTTTATGATGAAAGATTACGGACATTAGAGTTTTTGGATGAGCACAGGGTTGATTTCACTACTTATCTTCTTGACTGAGCTGCCATCCATTGATGGTGGGTGCTTCGGGATTGCAGGCCAGTTAGTTCTCTGCCGATGACTTGGAGTTAGTTTATAAAGGACTTCTTTTTTAAGTATGTGCCCAGTAGTGCTCGAGAGAGGATCAGATCACATTTTTTTTCTTTGCAGCAAGGATCCTTATCTATTACCTCATATGAGGTTAGATTTGTCGAGTTGTTTAGGCACGAATTTGAGTTGATTCCAACCGAGGAGGAGCGGATCGGTTGTTTTTTCTTATAAATTAAGGCCCAATTTACATACAAAGGTGGATTGGATATTGGTTTTGGGTAGATCATTTATGGATATTGCTGATTATGTGAGAAGCATGGTTGAGTTACATTGCGAGTCCAAAGGGGGTAGAAATAAGAGGAAGCACCATGAGGGTAGTTATTCTGGCACCAAATCAGAGGGTAGGGCTTACAGTAAAGGCTATTCTAGCTAGTGGTATCAAGCTTCCATGTAGACTTCTAAGGCAGGTTTGAGTAGTCACCCTGCTAGGGGCTCGAGGTCAGGGTTATAGGGTCATGGTGGCCAGGTTGAGGGCCCAGGTAGCTATACAAGGGACATGAATGGTGTTTCCATTATGGATACCATGGGCATTATATCAGAGATTGCCTCATTGGTGTTAGAGATGGTGTGCTTGGAGCTTGATATCAGTGTAGTGAGTCAAGTTATTATATGTGAGACTATCCACAGCATAGGACCGCTGGGGTACCCTTACCACTATAGCCAGTTCAGGAAGCCCCATCGACTAGAGGTGGCCAAGCTACGGCTCAGGGAGTTAAGGGAGATGGTCATAGGGACAGAGTTGAGGATTTCTAGGGCGGGGCCCATCAGCGGCTTTATGCGATCCAAGGAAGCAACCTCAAATGATGATGTATCTGGTATGTATCCTAGATGTGGCCTTTTGGCCTTAATTTATTTTAATTTGTGACTTGCATTATTTAATATCTTCTGTACTTTTCCTAAAAGGCGCTTACCTATGTTTTGAGTGTTGTTGCACCTTTGGCTAGGGCCTTAGTGGTGGATATAGTGTTTTGGGCCATGTGCATTGTTAGTGTGGGGTCACGACATGCGAGCCAACTTGGGGAGTTATAGGGTGCTTGGAGTTGGTGTGATTTTCTGAGTAGGGGATAATTGTTTTGATTTTATGCAGTTTTGGACTGCTTTTCCATGACCGTTTCTATGGTCATGCCCGGTGTACCTTTTAGGCACTTGCTGATTTGGGATTTTCTTCACTAATAGACATGGAGGTTGGGTTTCCTCCCCAATAAATTCTTAGACCTTTTGTTCCTTGTTTTCTTTCTATTTCCTTTCCTTATGTTTCTTTCTCACATCTTTTCAGAGATGGATAATCGAGCGTGAGATGGTGTAGTGTTTATGATGGGTGGTCATGTTCCTTTTTAGTGATGGATTAGGTGTGTGGTGTCCTTTTAGATGTTTCTTCGGTAGTCCGATGTTGTGGGTTAGTTAGACTTGGGGTGTTTTACATGGTTTTAGTTCTTCTTGTGGTTTGGAATTAGTTGGTTCAGGTCAGGAAGATTGGTTAGGTTTTGTCTTATGGTCCCTCTTTGAGATGGTTTTGGATGATTTTTGGTGGTGTAGCTCTTCTGAGGTTAGGTGTTGCGTATGTTCTTGTAAGGGGAGTCTTATTACCGGGGGTAGTGTCTTGGTGGATGTTTTCTCCTTAATGTTAGACTGGTGGGAGCAATGTGGTTGCTATGGTGAGTTCTAGTAAAGTAGGGGTTCCTAGTCAGTTTGTGTGACCTGCCAGCATGGTTTTTCCTTGGTCTTTAGTTGTGATCTAGTTCTTGGTTATGTTCGAGTGAGTTGTCTCTGTTGGTATTGGGCTGACCTGAGAGATAGCTAATGGCCATGTTTTGGAGGTGTTAGCTTATTGGGGCTTAGAGGGGTCCCGGTGGGGGAGGCTTCTTGGACGCACTTTTTCCATTGGGTTAGGTTACCTCAGGTTTGGGAAGGAGTACGCAAGCCTAATACACCCTAACTAGTTCAAGACTTTAGGTACTGTTCCTTTCTTAACTTTCTAGGACGAAAGTCCTTTTTAGTATGGATATTCTAATGACCTATATGGTAATTTTCTTTCTTTTCTCCCTTTTCCACATTTAGAGTTGTTTCATAGTTGCCCCAAGTCATTTATGACTTGATGGGACCGGTAGTTTTGTTCTCTGGCATCTCCGTTTCCCTATTTTAAAATTTTAATTTTGGAATGGTGGAAGTTGAGAGTGAATTCTTAGTAAACACGCTTGAAATCATATTCTGATAGTTCCATTAACTACAGAACGCCGAGTTTGGTCTAGTTGGACCTTTATTTCATGTCCCGAGTTTTTCATTTTGATTTTGGGATGTCTCATGGAAATTCAATTCATTAAGAGTTGAGAATTGGCCCGGGGTTACTTGTTGGCGATCAGAGTATTGGAATGGGATTTTGATGGTTCCATCACCTTTAGAACGATGATTTTGGTTCCCAATGTGTTCAGTTTTGTTTTAGGTGCCTTGGTGGATTAGTAAGTTTTTGGTTAGTTTTGGTTCTTATTGGTTTTAGGGGTCCTTTTCTTTAGACAACCTCGGTTGGTCGTTTTGACGGTTCCATAAATCTGAAATGTTGTTTCCATGCCGTATTCATATTTGATTTGCTGAAGTTGGGCTACTAATGCTTGTTCTAGGCCCTTCGAAGTGTTTAATTTTTAGCTATTGAGAGTTGTAGAAACAGAGCGCCCTAGTGAGGGGTATAGTTGCACAGGCGATGTCGCCCCGAGGACCAGGGGATCGCCCTTGTGGAGACGCCCTAGCGGACAGGGGGTCCGCCCCAACGATAGTTTCCTTAGGGGCCAGTGGTCTCTCCAATGACTCTTTTTCCGCCCCAGTGAGGTTCACCTTTGCGCCTTTTGATTTGCCCCTATGTTGCTAAGACTGGAAGGCCTAGGTTGCCCTAATGAACCTTTTTCTACCACAGTACGATTGCGCTAACGACCAATGGGTTTTCCCCAGTGGCCATGCGGCTGGTAGTCTATAAATATTTCCTCTTTTTTGATTTCTCCATTTTCACTCTATTGTCCTTAATTGAATTGAGCACCAGTTGATAAATTGTTATATTGAAGAGATTTGTTATTCATCTTTCTCACATTTTCTCTTGGTAATCCCCTTTTAATTACCTTTTTCTTGCATTATGCAAAACATCATTTCCTTACTTCGTTAGGTCTATTTCTCCTTCATTTCTTATCATTTTAGGCTCAATTTTCTAACATGTGCTCCCTAAGTTGGGGTCTACGCATTGGTACCTTTGGTATATTTTTCTATACAATGAGGGCCATGTGTCTCTTTTTAGTCCTGATTCCGACCCGAATTTATTTAGGCAATATGGGTATCATTGTTCTTGTTTTGACCCTTGGTTCCTTATTTATCTTGTTTTTTGTTGTTTCGGGTGTTTCTGAGGTTGTCGAGCTGTGCGCGCAACTTGTGATAGTTTTTCGCTGGTGTCCATGGAGGCTAGGCTAGGTTTTCTTACTTTCTAGACTAGGTTCATGTTGAATCCTTTTTTGGGTTACAATGAGTTAGTGGGCTAGATAAGTAGTAAGTATATCTTTCCTTCTATTTCCTATGCTCTTTTACCCTTTTGTGGCCCGTTGTTAGCTGTAGGTTGTGGTTAGAGTTCCCAGCCTACCGGGGTTAGCTGTGTGGCTGTATTTTTAGTCCTGGGCAATTAGTAGCTATTCGTGAGATAGACTGCTTAGCTGATGGCTTCTAGCCTTTCCTATAATTTGAGCACGCCTTTTATTTCATTGGTTGTTTTCGTGTTCATGCATACCGCTGTGAGGTCGAGCTGGTGGGGCCCGTAGTGTGATTTACTACTTGGGGAAGGGATAAAGTCTATAATAAAAGGTGTTTCTAAAATAAATCTAAAAATGGGGTTTTTTGATGTGTTTTCCCTCTACCATAAGATGGTAAGAGATATTTTCATAAATATATAACTTAAATTTGGTTTTCTTAAACTATGTATATCATGGGGCGATCGTTTAGCTTTGAAATTGAGTCTCCTAGTTTATATTTTGGTGGTGGAACCTCCCATCGATAGCGAGGACCTAAGTGTGGAGCTAGAGGTGGTGCTCCCATTGGGACAGAGTTCGCAGCTTATAATCATGGAGATGGGGCCTCTGGAGCGACGACTCCTAATAGAGGTAGTTTATGGTGTTATTTTTGGAGCAGAGCTCCCGAAAGGTGGGTCCTGGTGCAATGTGTTGGCTTCCCAGCACACACGTAAGTGTACGTGATCTAACAAGTAATATAGTGGCTCTTACGAGCCGAATGTCAAACCCACAGGAACTTGGAATTATGATTTAGTTTTGCCAAATTATTCTTGCAAGGACGTAATGTATAATGCTATGTAACAGAACAATATAAGAGTTGGGTAATTTGTACAATTCTAAATTAACTATGGATATATGAGTGAGACTTAGGGCGAAACAATCAAGCAAGATAGAAATAAGCAACCGTCCCAAGGCTATGGCATTGCATACAAACATATATAGTCTTGATCTTCCATAGAGGCACTTATTCTCTAATTGTTGATTAAGGGATTGAGAGTCCTCTAGTCCCTATTTAATTAAGCAAACCACTACTCCGATTGGCATGTGTTGTATTAACTCTCATAAATGCATTAACATTTCCTTCCCTATTAAACCAATAAAAACACTAAGTACACGATCATATCTCAGTTACTCATTATGTTGTTAATCTCGAATTAAGGTCATCAGCATAAATACACTCTTCATACTCCCATTCCACTCACAAGGTTATCAGATTCAATGAACCTCACAAGTCAAGAATTGATTCTAATGGTGGTCAACAATTAGAAACACAGTTATCCTAGGGCATGAGAACAATCAATTATAAGAAACAAATACTACTTTATATCAAATAAATCCCATATAATGTGTGCAAACCATAACCCTAGAACAAGGGTATTTAGCTAATAACACTTATATTCAATTCGAAAAATACAATTAAAACATCAACGTACAAGAATTGAATGGTGTACATAACCCTAGGTTCCTTGAGTTTATTTTTCCCTTATTGTAGTCAATCCCTAAGTGTTGCCTCCTCCAAAACGTCTTCAATCATGTTTATATAGGTGCTCAGGAGAAAAGACCAAACTGCCTTTTTTAATCCTACTTTATGAAGGCTTCTGCTGCTGATGGAATAAGGGGATCACGACGTGATCCTTATCGTGATGGACTCTCCATCACATCGTGATCCCTATCATGATAGGGGTCACTTTACTGCATTTCCACCTGCTCTTTCCAGCTTCCTTTATAGCTTGATCTACTATCCCCCAATCTCCCGATAAACCTGTAAAAGGCTAATCACATTGGTTAGTGATGCTACACAAGAAATTTGTTAACAGATACTCACAAATCATATAATTGTCCTCACAACAAGTTCAAAACATAAGAATTATATGTATCTACGACATATAGAAAGGCCTAAGATCACCCCCCACACTTAAACCTTTGTTCGTCCTCGAACAATCTATTACACACTCAATTGCAACCCTTGGAGACAATGATCATATTCACATACTGCATTAATTAATCCCTCATGCTGGAATTTGAATGTACATCCATCAAACCATTAACCAAGCTTAATATGACAAGTTCTAGGCAAAGAACATACACAAAGTACCCTACTCAACATGCATTGAGTTCGGAAGCCAACTTATAACTTAAATGAGACCCACTAATTGTTCATACTATGACTCCCCAAATGTTCCCTCACATAATAAATAGTCTACACTCTTATCAATTCATTGAATTGAATGTCATGATTAGGAATTAATAGCACTTAAGTTCAACTCTCACACTCACAAAGACTCACATGCATGAAACAAAGTACCATATTCTTTCCCATTATTTACATCTTCACTAATTAAGCATGTTTGAATAGAATCAAATATGACTTTAACCGGTTGTAATGTTGGCTAAAGGACAGGTAAGAAACTATATAGTAGTGACTTACACTTCCCTAAGCACTTTTTCACTTTTTAAACCTTATCACCCCTTATTTCTTCACTTAATTTCTTCGCCCTCTCTTCAATTATATTCACTAGCTATCTCATCATATCTAGAATGCTTTGATCAATTTTCTTTCTTTTCTTTTTCAATAACATTTTTTCATATCACATTCTCTCAAAGAGGGACTTTTCACTACAAAACCTTCCATTGGTCACCTTTTACACTTGACCATCCCCTTCTTTAGATTCAATAATTAAAAGACAGTCTATGGTACAGTCCTAAAGGAAGAAGGATGCAAAAACCTGGGATTCAACAAAAGGATCAAGGCAAAAGTACTGCTATCAAAGAATAGGATACAGTCTCAAAAGGTCTAACTAGTGATATAATGTCTAAATAGGAAAAAATTCACAAAACATATCAAAGAAGGCCTATATCATTTTCTACTCAGAATAATGTTTTCTATTTCTCTTTAATAACATGCCGGGAAAGTTCTAGACTACGATACAAAACCTGAATTATGGAAGAATTCTCACCTCACTTGGCACATTGGTTCGTCTAGTACCATGCAAAAGCTACGACCTAACTAAATACAAAATTAAGCCATGTCACCAAGTATGCCGAGAGTTATATTATGTGTATTTCAAACCTCAAAACTTGCGTATCCTGCACAACTGTGGTTCGACTATATTTTTTTTCGACATTTAGGACACTATCTACTGCACTACGTATTCATAATCATTGTAGGTTTTCCCCTAAACTACCCCTATCTAAGACTGATCTCCCTTAAGACAGTCATTATCCATCCATCGTTGGGAGGATTCCTTTACTCTATGACAAAAAAGAAAGAAAACAAACAAAGAAACTACATATCCCAAAAAAAAAAACTATCTAATCCGGATCAAAGGGACTATCCTTAGAAAAGTGCTGGCAAGAAAAACTAAGGAACCCCAAAAACAAACTAACTACGAATTTGATTAAGTACAATACATACTTTAATGTGACAAAATAAAAGTAAAATACCCTTACATTAAAATTACATCTACCAAATCAACAGTACATCCACAAAATTAAAATACACACCAAACACAAGAATATTTTTGAAAGAAACATAAAAAAATGCAATACTAACACAAAATTTAACCACTTAAACAGTACAAATCATCTGAGATGCTCCCCTCCCCCACATATAGAATCGAGCGTTGTGCACAGTGCATAAAATAAACCAAAAAAAGGTGAATAACTCCCTGATAAACTCTCTGTATCAGCCGAATAGGCGACTGGAAGATCCTCGTCGTGGCCTGCAAGTTCTGCTTTAGTGGCACCCTCAGCCTCCTCATCCTCGCCCTCAACATTATCATCATCAGAGTCTTCAGATTCAGTCTCATATTCCTTGGGGACATCATCATCCGTTGGCTCAACAAATGGAGGCTCGATCCTACACATAGTGCATACATGCTCGTTGAGTGGATATTAGGTGTGGAGAGCCTTAATTTCATCTTCCATAGCTGGCTGACCCAAAATATAAACCTTAAATATGTCAAATCCATACATGAATCCAAAATAGCTCTCATACATCGCATTATGCTCCTACGGTGTGAGTCTCGAGCCATCTCTCTTCTCTCTGACCCCCCTCCCCCTTGCTGGAGTCACATCCACTGCCTTTGCTGACGGAGGGTGAATCACATCATCTGGATCCTCTTTGATACCTTCCCCCATTAGAAACCTCATAACTAGTCCCCCAAAGCTATAGTGCCATCTCCTACTATGTCGGGCCTTATGCATTGAAGCAACTATAACCCCATCGATGTTCAGCTCCATACCCATCATCGAAGCATATAATATACAAATTCAGCTATGGAGGACTATAGTTTAGTAGTTGATGGCTGCAAGCAATGGTTGACTATCTTCAACCAATACCTTGTATCCTTATTAAGGTGAGCAAAGGAGAAAATGATATGTCTTCCCCTAATGTCTCAGATCTATCTGGCTTGGGAAGTGGCCCCATATAGGGTGTGATGAATTTGTTGGTATGAAGGGTGACGCCATAAGTTTCTTAGAGACATCATACCAACTTCATCGTTCATACCAAGGAGGTCGTTCATTGCGTAGGAATCCACCAAACAGTGTGCCCTCACACATTTATCTCACATGTCTCCCGGGAGCTCTAGATAGCATAAAACTCCTGGACCAAATATACATTGCATTCACCTGGATCCTCAAATATGAAATCCATTCACAGCTGACGAATTCGGGTGAGAATGTGAGGGAACCTCGTGGCCAAACTATTCTTCTCAATCTATTCTATGGGCAGGTACTTGGCCACTGTGTTTTTGTTATACCATTTTTTACCAATTTCTTCTACTGCTACAATACCAAAGCGGCATCATTTAATTTTTGGGGTAGTCTCATAAGGTTGTTGTGCTACTTATGAAGCACGGGCTCTCTTAGGCATAGCCCGAGATGAATTTTCCCCTACCATACCACTCTTCTTGGGTTGACTATTAAGGAATGTCTTTGGTGGCGTGTTCCTGCAAATAGACAAGCATTAGGAAGCTCGAACAATATATAACACACCTATCAAATGCATAAAGGCACCCCACGTCTACAGATTATGCCATCAAAGACCAAAAATGGGCACCATATTGGGTACATCAGACTTCCCCAACAACTCCACAAAGTAGTTACACAAAACATGCAATAGTATTTCAAACAAAATTTCAACAGCATGACAAACTACACGATAAGGAACTCTAACAACACACCACAAGTTAAACATAACCATCATACATACCCACACAATAAGAAATTTCTCCAATATCAATGTGCATTGTCACCCCCACAACATATTCTAGGAGACCAATGTACCCCCAATTCCATGCCAAAGAAGGTCAACATAAATAAATCAACATAAAAATTTCAACTCCCAAGGTCGGCTGGCCAATTTCAACTGAATAATTTCATCTTAACAATAGATACTGAACAAATTGTAACTCAACAATATCAATAAAAAAAAAAATTTAACTCACCCAAACATATATATATCACACTACACCAATACTTGCATATCTATTCTCTACAATAACCATCTATAACAACGCCATGCTAGTACATACAACAATATGAAATTGCATAATGTAAAGAAGAAAAGAAAAGAGGGAGAAATATGTACCTTATAATTGGTGAGGTTGAAGATAACCCTTGAAAGACAAGACTTAGAAAAAGAAAAAGTTGAGGGAAAAATGTTTGGAGTTTGAGGATTTTGGGTGTAATGGTTGAAAATTGATGATATGGGGAGAAAAAGGGTTGGGGTTATTTATAAAATATTTGTCGGCCGAGCCAACTTGAATGACTTAATGAAAAAAATCATTCCAACACACTCCATCACGACTTGATCCTTATCGTGTTGGAGTTTCTAGTTAAATAGAATCTCATCACGATAAGTATCACATCATGATGGGATGTTTCCTTAAATAGTGTTCCATCATGATAGCATCACAACATGATGCTTATCGTAATGGAATTCACAAACTTCCAATGTCTCTTCATGATAAGCCTCATGTCCTGATGGACTCTAGGTATCCAAAATCTCATAACGATAAGCTTCACAATGTGATGCTAATCATGATGGATTGCTTACTATCTAGAATCACATCATGATAAGCCTCACGTCATGATGGCTATCGTGATGGAACACTGTCTAACCAAAGTTTCATCATCATAGGCATCACGATGTGATGCTTATCATGATAGGTTTCCATCATTACAGTGATTGATTACGATAGGCATCACTATGTGATTCTAATCATGATCAATCAACACTTTACATTTTTTTTGCAATTTACTTCCCATAAACCTACCTTGGAGATGCCATAGTATGTGTCCCATTATGTATTATAAATTTGCTAAAAATAAAATGAACAATAATAAAACCATCAAAACACTTACAAAGCATGAGTTGCCTCCTGTGAAGTGCCTTATAACGTCGTGGCATGACCCAAGAAATATCATACGTCCACCATGTTGATGGATGTCACCGCACGATCTCCATCAGGCCAGTAATGTTTTGACCTGCTGCCCATTGACCAAAAAAGTTTGGTCAGATTTATAGTCTTGCAGCTCAATGGCCCCATGATTGGTAACTCTTACTACTTTAAATGGCCCCACCTACTTGGAGCACAATTTACCCTGGAATAGCCACAACTTTGAATTAAACAACAATACCTCTTGGCCCAGCTTGAAAGAACGTTCCACTAGATGCTTAACAAGCCAACTTTTTATTTTCTCCTTATAAATTTTGGTATTCTCATAAGCATGTATCTAGAATTCCTCGAGCTCGAGTTGTTGTGACATCCTCTTATCACTGGCCTCTTTGAAATTAAAATTCAACTATTTCATAGCCTAATACGCCTTATGTTCCAATTCCACTGGCAAGTGATAGGCTTTGCCAAAAAACAATAAATATTGTGAGCGACCGATAGGCGTTTTGTATGCTGTTTGTTATGCCCACAATGCATCATCGGGATTGTTAGCCAAATCCTTCCACTATGCATTCACCGTCTTTTGGAGGTTTTTCTTGAGTTCCCAATTTGACACCTCCTCTTGCCCACTATTACAGTTGGTAAGCAGTAGCTACCTTATGGGTTACCCCATACTTTTCTAAGAGTCTTTAAACTTGGCATTCTTGAAATGTGACCCTCCATCACTATTGATTGTCTTTGGAATTTCAAATCTTGTAAAGATCTATTTCTTCAAGAACATCAGCACCACTCTTGCATCATTCGTAGGTAGGGTAGCTGCCTCAACCTATTTAGAAACATAGTCAACTACAACAAGAATGAATATGTTCCCTTGTGAAAGAGGAATAGGACCCATGAATTCAATCCCCCAACCATCAAATATCTCAACTTCAAAGATGTTACTCAATGGAATCTCAGGTCGTTTGGGGATAGATCCCATCCTCTGGTATTCGTTATATCTCTTGGCAAACTCATTCACATCTTTGAACAAAGACAACCAAAAGAAACTTGACTGCAGTACCTTATGTGTAGTGTGCTCTTCACCATGAAGCCCCCATAAAGCAAAGCATGGCATTTCATTAGAATACCATACATCTCGCACTCAGGACACACCTTTGAATAAGTTGATTCGGACCTTGTTTATACAAAAATAGTTCATCCCAATAATAAAACTTACAGTCATGGCTTAACTGTTTCTTGTATTGGCTTGTTACATATGGTAGAAAAACTCCCCTTACCATTACATTCACTATGTCAGCATACCAAGGAAACTGTTGTATTGACAAGCTCATTAGTTGTTCATCTGGAAATTCCTCTCAAATTTGCCCTTGCTCCTCAATGTGCTCTTGATTTTCCATCCAAGAGAGATGGTCAACTACTTGTTTTCTCAACCCTTTCAGTTGTGAATTTCAAAATCAAACTCATGTAGCAAAAGAATCCACCTAATCAACCTTGGCTTAGTATCCTTCTTATTGAACAAATATCGAATGGATGCATGTTCAATATACACAATAACTTTAGTACCTACTAGGTAGGCCCTAAATTTATCAAATATATACACTATTGCTAGCATCTCCTTTTTCGTGATAGTATAGTTCATTTGGGCACTATCCAAAAATTTTCTAGCATAGTATATAGAGCAAAATATCTTGTCCTTCCTTCAGCCCAGTACTGCCCCTACCACTGTATCACTTGTGTCACACATTAGTTCGAAAGGCATCTCCCAATCACATGCAACTTGAATCAGAGGCTCTGTCAAATTCTTCTTCAATTGGTTGAAGGCTTGTAAGCATTTAGTCGAGAATTCAAATTGTACCTCCTCAAGAAATCTACATAGGGGGTGAGAGATTTTTCAAAAATCCCAAATGAACCTTCTATAAAACCTAGCATTTCTTAAAAAACTCCACACCCCTTTGACTGTGGCGGGATGTGGCAAGTTTGAAATCATATCTATTTTTGCCTTATCTACTTCCAAGCCTGCCTTGGACACCTTGAGCCTAAGCACAATACCTTCTTTTACCAGAAAGTTACACTTCTCCTAGTTTAACACTAGGTGTGTTTCCTCACATCTCTACAAGACTCTATCAAGATTCCTCAAACACACCTCAAATGAACTGCCGTAGACGAAAAAATCATCCATAAAAACCTCCATAAAATCATCCACCATTTTGCTAAAGATGGCCATCATGCATCGTTGGAAAGTGGCCGGCGTATTACACAACCTAAAGGCCATACTTTGGAAAGTATAAGTATCTATTAGGCATGTAAAGTTGGTCTTGACCTGATCTTTGGGTGCTAAATTTGATTAGAACCCGAATATCCATCCAAAAAGCAAAAATAATCTTGACCCACAAGTTTGTCAAGCATCTGATCCATAAATGGTATTGGATAGTGATCCTTGCAGGTCATCTCATTAAGAACACCATAGTCCACACATATTCTCCATCCAGTAATTGTGTGTACATTACACAATCCCTGTACATTCAAATTCTAGACAATAGTCATTTGGATGGTAAAACTGCCCAGATCCTTCTACTTTGTGGATAGCTTATTCTTAATGTGTTATGTCCGCTCTTGAGTGAGAGTTATTGTAGCATGCTCGATAAAACGATCTTTATTTACCACAATATCTTTCACATAGTTGGCATATTTTTTGGATTCCCTACAATACATCAATTAAAGAAAAGTTGATGTGAACTTGCCCCAATAATTCCTTGAACTTTTAAAAGCCTTCCTCTTCTTTTTATTTCTTTAGCCTCTGGGAAAAGGTGGTGGATGCCTCATTATATTTGTTGCATCGCCCAAATTGTTGACCTAATTGTTACCACTGGTTACCTTCTCACTAATGCTTTCTTTTTCGTTGCTCTTCTATTTGCCTTTTTAGGCACTAGCTCATGCAATTGCACTCCACTTCTGGTTGTCACTGCATTCAACTATTTTGACTTTTGGTCTGTGTTGTTCGATAGACCCCCCTAGGGCCTTTTATTTTGAGACACAACCAATTTACACACCTTTATTTCTAGCTTACGTGCAGCCAATTATTACTTCTTTAAATCTGCTTCTAACCTTGCCAATCTCTCACTATCATATGATTGCCCCTCTAATAACTTTTTCAGCAACTTTTCTTTTTTATTACTGGGCTTCCCGTTCTATGAATTATCATAGTTTTACTGGTTTAATTTTTGTCCATGTTTCTAATTAGCTTGTTGATTTCTATATGGACATGGACCCTACTGTTGTGGTTGATTTTGATTGCCACCCCATGAGAAGTTTTCGTAGTTTCTCTAATTTGAATTGTAAGTATTACCATAGTATTGTTGCCCTTGGGCCTCTCTGTGCATTACCAATGAAATTAACCGAGTTGGGGTTGGATCCACATACATCAGATGTATGGTCGCCCCTTCCCCCCACATGTCTCACACCAACCCGGAGCTTGTACTTGGACTACATTTAATGCGGTCTGCTATTGTTTATGCCTAAAGGTTTGTGCAAACATATTATGAAGGGATGAAATTTGAGCTGATAATGCTATCACTGCATCCAACTCCATCACTCCTGAAATATTCTTCTTAACAATAGTTCTTGACATGTCCCCATTCCAATCAAGATTACCTATGGAAATCCTATTCAGCAATGTATACATCTCCTCATATGTGCGCTCCAATGCCTGACCCCCAGCTACTGAATCTAGCAATATTTTAGAGTTGGGTCCCTAAGACTTAATAAAGGTATGTAACAACACTTCATTTGATTGTTGGTGATGTGGGTAATTCCGAAAATAATGTTTTGATTCTTTCCCACTCTTGGTATAGATTTTCACACAGACCCCGGCTAAAACTGAGAATTTCACTACTTAGCCTTGCCGTCTTTCCGGATGGAAAGAATCGAATCAAGAACTTTCTTGCCAAATCCTCCCAAAAAGTAATATATAATTTGGTGGTTCTGCATATATCAAACTTTTTTCTTCCCCTAATAAGGAGAATGGGAATAGTGTGAGCCTCACATAATCTAGAAAGAATCCCATGGGAATATACATATCAGTGATCTCCAAAGAAGTTTGGATATGCTGCTGCGGATCCTCATGGGCAAGACTAGTGAATTGTCCGCTTGTGTGCAAAAGCTGCACCATATTTTTCTTGAGCTCAACTACACTTAGGT
This sequence comes from Withania somnifera, assembly GCA_039654485.1. NCBI lineage: Eukaryota > Viridiplantae > Streptophyta > Magnoliopsida > Solanales > Solanaceae > Withania > Withania somnifera. The sequence goes on along the minus strand of JBDJHY010355743.1, from coordinate 4,360 downwards.
GCGGGCTTCTGAATAGGAGAGGTAGCATTTGTGGCTTTTGGACGATAAAAATTCTCTTACATTTGTGGCTTTTTGGATGATAAACATTGCATGATAAAAATTCAGTTACATGAATCATAAGTTAACTAATTGCCAAGTCCCCGACAACAGCACCAAAAACTTGTTGGCTTTCCAGCACACACACAAGTGTACATGATTTAACAAGTAATATAGTGGCTATTGCAAGACGAAAGTCGAACCCACAGGGACTTGAAATTATGAATTAGTTTTTCCAAATAATTCTTTCAAGGACATAATGTATAATGCAATGTAATATAACAATATACGAGTTGGGTAATTTGTATGATTCTAAATTAACTATGGATATGTGAGTAAGACATGGGGACAAATAACCAAGAAAGATCGATATAAGCAATAGTCCCAGGGCTATGGCACTCCACACAAACATATATAATCTTGATCTTCAATAAAGGCACTTATTATCTAATTGTAGATTAAGGGCCTGAAATTATTACTAGGGATTGATAGTCCTCTAGTCCTTATTTACTTATGAAAATGGCTACTTCGATTGGCATCTGTTGTGTTAACTCTCTTAAATGCATTAACATTTTCTTCTCTATTAAACCAAGAAAAGCACTAAGTACACAATCATGTCTCATTTACTCATTATATTGTTAATCTTGAATTAAGGTCATCAACATAAACAAAAATCCTCATACTCCCATTCCACTCACAAGGTTATCGAATTTAATGAACCTAGTAAGCGAAGAATTGCTTCTAATGGTGGCCAACAACTAGAAACACAATTATTATAGAGTATGAGAACAATCAATGATAAAAAAAATACCACTTTATACAAATCAATTCCATAAAATGCATGCAAACCATAACCCTAGAACAAGGGTATTTAGCCAATAATTCTCATATTCAATTTGGAAAATACAATCAAAACATTAATGTTCAAGAATTGAATGGTGTAGAAAACCCTAGGTTGTTTGAGTATCTTATTCACTTGTTGTATTCAATCCCAAAGTATTGCACACCCCCTAAAATGTCTTCACAATATTTATATAGGTGCTTGGTTGAAAAGACCAAATTGCCCCTACTAATCCTGACTTTAGAAGGCTTCATCTGCTGACAGAACAAGGGATCACGATGTGATCCTTATCATGATGGACACTCCATCTCGTCATGATCCCTATCGTGAAAGGGGTCACTTTATTGCATTTCCACCTGCTCTTTCTAGCTTCCTTTCCATCTTGATCTAACATCCCCCGAGCATCCGATAAGCCTGTAAAAGGCTAACCACATTGGTTTGTGATGCTACACACACAAATTGTTAACAAGATACTAACAAATCATATAATTATCCTCAGAACAAGGTTAAAACATAGGAATTAGATGGCTCTACGACATATAGAAATTCCTAAGATTAATACCTCCACCATCATTTCCTTGAAGGTTGAAAACACATAAAGAAGAAGAGGGATTCCAAAAGTGTAAGGAATTGTTGTGGCATGTTCATATTAACTTGACATTAATTGATGTCTTTCAGGGAATTCACAAGTATGCTAAGCACGTGAAAGACATCATGGCTAATAAAGATCACTTCAGTAAGCATGCCACAATAGCTTTTACTCAACAGTGCACATCGCACATTCAAAACATATTACACACGAAGGAAAAAGATTTGGCTAATTTAACTATTTAGATTACTATTGGCCAGGCTCTCAATGTTCATGAGTTATGTGATTTAGACATAGGTATAAATATCATTCCAACATGTTATTATAAGAAAATAGGCTTGGATAATTTGAGACCTACCACAATTATTTTACAGTTGGTTGATCGTTTGTTAATCAGACCTCTTGGTATAGTAGAAGACGTGCAGGTGTAGGTAGGATCATTGTTATTTCCAGTGGACTTTATTATTCTAGATTTTGAGCCAGACCCGAAAGTCCATATATTTTGAGGCATTCATTTCTGGCCACTGGTCGTGTGTTAATTGATATGGCTGTGGGGTGACTAACTATGAAATCACATGATAAAGTCAAATTTTTTTATGTTTACCAAGCGTTAAAGTTACCTGTAATATATGAGGAATTTTAAGGCTAGCAACCATGTGTAATATAGACAAGGAAGTGTCATTTCCTGTTACTAGTAACAGTTAGCAAGAGCAATTACGGGTAAAGAAACTAAAGGAGATCTTGAAGCTTATAAGATGTTCTAGGTATTATATCTTGCTAGTGTCTATGCAAATAAAAGAGAGTATGAGCCATCAAATAGGCCTCTTGGGCCCCCTCCAAATCCATCTATTGAAGAAGCTCCATGGTTAGAGTTAAAAGTCTTGCGTAGCCATCTGAAGTATGCTTTTTTGGGTGAAGACGAGACTCTTCTAGTTATGCTAGCTACCGAATTGTCTGAGGCACAAGTTACTAAGGCTCTGGAAGTGTTAAAAAAAAGGAAGCAGGCTATTGGATGGAAAATATCTGATATTCAGGGCATCAATTCTGCATTCTGTAAGCATAAAAATTTAATGAAAGATAACTAAACCAAGAGTACATCAATAACGGTAATTGAATCCAATAATGAAAGAGGTGGTGCAGAAGGAAGTAATAAAATGGCTAGATATAGGAATATTGTTCCCCATATCCGACATCAAATGGGTGACTCAAGTGCAATGCATCCCTAAAAGGGAGGCATGACCTAGTAAATAATTACAAAAGTGAGCTAGTTTCTACTCATACAGTCACTAGGTGGAGAATAAGTATGGACTATCATAAACTTAATGAGGTAACTCATAAGTATCATTATCCCATTCTCTTCATGGATTAAATGCTAGAGAAATATGCTGGTCAATATTATTTTTTCTTTTTAGACAGATATTTGGGTTACAATTAGATCACTATATCTCCTGACAATTAGGAGACAACCACCTTCACATGCCTATTTGGTACTTATGTTTTCAGGTGAATGCCCTTTGCATTATGTAATGCTCCTACCACCTTTCATTGGTGCATGATGGCTAATTTTAGTGATATGGTGGATGAATTTGTTTAATTTTTTATGGATGATTTCTAGGTTTATTGGGATTCTTTTGAAGTTTGTTTGTAGAATCTTGATAGGTTCTTAGCAAGGTGTGAAGAAACACACTTGGTAATAAATTGGGAGAAATGTCACTTCTTGGTGAAAGAAGGCATTGTCCCTAGTCACAAGTTTTCCAGGTTTTTTTAGAAGTTGACAAAGCAAAGACTACCATGATTTTGGAGTTACCACACCCTGTTATAGTGAAAGGGGTGCGTAGTTTTCTAGGGTACATGGGGTTTTATTGAAGAATTATCCATGACTTTTTGAGGATTTCTCGGCCATTGTGAAAATTTATTTAAAAAGAGGAAAAATTCAAATTCTCTACTGAGTGTTTAAAAGCCTTTGAACATCTAAAGAAGACACTGACTGAATCTCGTATACTTGTTGATCCAGACTGGAGTTACCTTTTGAGTTAATGTGCAATGCAAGTGATACTGCTGTGGGAGCAGTTCTAGGATAGAGGAAGGACAATATCTTCACTCTATTTATTATTCAAGAAAGGTTGTTGATGACGTTCAGGTCAACTATACAGTCACTGAGAAGGAGATGTTGGCATTGGTTTATGCATTTGACAAATTTAGGGCTTACCTTATAGGAACTAAAGTGATAGTGTTTGTCGATCATGCTGTGATCCAGTATTTTTTTAATAAGAAGGATACAAATCCACAGTTGATTAGGTAGATTTTGTTTCTTTAGAAGTTTGATCTTGAGATCCGAAACCGCAAAGGTTGTGAAAATCAGGTGCCTGATTATCTGTCCAGATTGGTAAATCATTCACTAATCAAGGAGAAAAGACAGATTAGATAAAAATTCAAAGATGAATAATTGACGAACATATTGATACAACAATTTCCATGGTATGAAAATATAGTGAATGTATTGGTGAGTGGGGTTTTTCCATATGGAACCACTAGTTAGTAGTGAAAGAAACTGAGCTACGACTATAAATTTTATTTTTGGTACGAGTCGTTCTTGTATAAGCAAGGACCAGATCATCTTATCAGAAGGTATATGCCATAGTGTGAGTTGAATGATATTCTAGATAAATACCATGCTTTCCCTTATGGGGGACATCATGGAGGGGGCACACAAGGTACCTCAGTCAGTTTTTTTTTTTGGCCTTCGTTGTTTAAAGATGCTATTGCTTTTGTGAGAAATTTGACCAATGCCAGAGGAAGGGGTCAATCTTAAGACATCACGAGATGCATTTGAACAATATATTTGAAATTGAAATCTTTGACATATGGGGTATTGATTCAGGGGGCCCTTTCCC